>JAVTVY010035040.1:0-141257 GCA_036873755.1 Hanleya hanleyi | reverse complement strand
CGCAATGAATCATGGGGGTTTTGTGAGAGGCCGTGACCTTGCACCTGCATATCAATGAAAATCATCAAATTCACGGCTCGCCTATGTTAACTTGTCATGGCGATTTATTTGTACTTCCAAGGAACAAAATATTGTTTACTGTTAGTTACCAGCACTGGTAGCAATATTAATTAATTAATATATCCCTCTAATTTATCCAGGAAGTCTATTCATATGCAAATAAGCACCCAGCTGAATTGTCAGATGCGGCATTCTAAGGATATTCGTTCTTCTCACACTCTTGATGCAAACCTCCCGTCATCAATAATATTTATTCAGCGAAATGTAACCTAAGTTGATACATTTATTTGATTGAACAAGAGAACAGAATTGAGGAAGCCGAAGTGAATGAACTTATCGTCACGAGCGCAATAGCTTTCCCCTTTCGTTTTCTCTCTGGGTCAAGCCGTATAATGGGGCTTGTGCTTCTAAATCTGGTAGCCAATCAATTACCTTTGTGACTCGCTAGTAAAATTCCTGATAGTCCTTATAAGGCACGCCTGCGTATCACGCGATATTTCTGTAGTATTTTGAACTTCGGTTGTAAGAAAATCGAATGTTCATTGGTCGCCAGTGTTGGTTACGTCCTATAATGACCTCCCACGCTTACCGCGGAAAATTGAGGCTTATGACGAGTGGGTCAAAACATTCCTTTGAATTCGACCCGATTCAAACTTGTTGTTGATATATTGTGTAAACATAAAGCCATTCGTATCACCAAATGTCTGTAGTTCGCACGGACATGATAGATTATGGATTTGGGGATTTTAGATGCACAATAAAAAACAAAGACATATATGGTAATATCCTGCCCACCCGTTAGGGGGCCATCAGGTTAGTGGTAAAGCAAATATATGAACTTTCCGCGTTATCTCCCAGAGTTTATAAGGTACCGTAGACCTGGGTCCCCAAAATAAATGAACTTCGTCCATACTCGATTGTAATTCAATAAACGATTTATTGCCCATTTAAGATATCGAACTAATGTGTTAAAAAGACAACAGGAGTCGAAAGTCCAGGTAGACCTTCATTGGGCAGAAGTTTGGATCTAACGCAAAAATGTTGACTCCGATGTGAGCACAACCGGTTTTCTGGGTCACCGTAGCGTACGGCCAGACTGCGTGCTCCAGATAATTCCCATGATTCCTCAGTCTAAATTTAGATAATTCAGCTGCCGACAATTGCCGACTAATAACGACTAATAACGACTGCAAGCCGATCTGCGCACAGTGGAAAAATTGGATTCTGTATTGCGCAGATTTCACATCATACGTCACATGAAGCGTTATAGGCAGGCTGGTGGTGCCATTGCCGTCTACGTAGTCTAAGTGACCCTTGCATACTTCTAGTTCATCCACTTCTGGTATCATGTATTTCACTCAAATCAATCAGCGGGGTACGAGAGGTACAACCTTGTAGACATGTTATGGCGACCACATACACACAATAACCTCCCACACTATTTGAGTCGAGCTTCATACACAGGAAAATGGGGAAAATATTCCGGTCAATTTTTGGACTGCGTCAGCTATAGCTGGAATATAGAATCACATTATATCCTTCTTCTTCTTTTTCTGCTTCTTCTTCTTTCGTAATTTCAACGAATTGATGATTCCTCTAAAATTTCTCTATATGTGGTCGCACGGATGTGGCGGCGTAGGAAATATGTCTTTTAGAAACGATTTCATATAGAAATACCACGCGATCTCGCAGAAAAACGGCATTATTGAAGCGATAACTCACCGTATATATCTATCAAACCTTCCCTGTTTGTAGTGGAGAATGGATATGCAAATAAACTTAAAATCACGCCAATAAAAGTTTAGGTTTTCACGTTTCTTTTTGGTATATAACAATTCAGGCACAACAATCCAAGATCTGCATAAAAGGGTATGTGTTGAAATAAGAAAACAATCGGCTGTGGAAATCGTTGGACAATCTCTCATATTGAAGTCGGTTTATAGAAACACAGGAATGGGTTAGAGCGCATGGGTCGGCATGACTATTTTTATCAACTGTAGACCGAGATACCGGCGCATCGTTACACAATCAACCTTTCATTGAAATTGAGAAAACGTGTTTGTGGTTCGGCTCGTGATGGACTTGTGGCACCTTGATATTGTTAATCAGGATAATTAGACCGGATTTTAGGCGATTTCACGGTAATGATAACCCGAATAATACCTTGTAATGAGAGAAAATCCGATGGAAAGCGAGAGAATCCTAGTATCACCGTCTAAGCAGGTGTTTTGTGAATCCCTGTGCTAGACTCATTGATTTGTGGGTTACACGTTCTATCAATACGACTCAGACGTCCTCGTATAGGAACGAGGAGATTACGCCATTGTATGGCTTTCTCCATTGTACACTCTCAGAATGTTTGGTTCTTTTTAGGAACGGATGGAATTTATTTCTCCGCGATACACCAATCATTTATTTTAGAGCCGTTAATAAACAGTACGTCGCAGACATCGTTCCATATAATTTCCCTTTTTGGACCTGGTTTCAACTATGTACCCTGACATACTATCTTTCTACCGGTGTGGATCTTTCTATTACATAGATAACAACCCAGATCGTTATGATGGTTCTAAGAGTAACCGATGTGGTTCTGCGAGGTACCGATTGAGTTATATCGGTTCCATCTCGGTTCCACTTGGATAGCGACGAAACAAAATGGCGCTTAACCATCTGGGCCACTAAAAAGAACCGAAGTGGATATGTGGAAGGTTGATAAAACGAGGGAAAAGTTTCACCTGCAACCCTTTGTTGGTTCTCTGTTCAAGAACCAGTAATTGTGTTCCCAAACAGCTTCAATTTTGCCTACATGAAACATGTAGCTGTACACAGCCAGAAAAATGATGTTGGCCCAACACCCTGTTTTGTTGCTGTGGGCTGGTCAACACCATAAAGTGGTGTGGGAAAATGGTGTTGACCAATGTGAACACTAAAAATGGTGTTGAAACCAGTTCAACTCCAAATAATGGTGTTGTTCAACACCAAATTATGGTGTTGTTCAACACCAATATATTTGTTGTTCAACACCAATATATGTTGTTCAACACCAATATATGTTGTTCAACACCAATAAAAGGTGCTGAAAATGTCTCAACTCCATATTTTGGCGTTAACCGACAGGTCTTGATACTGGCTCAACACCAATTAATGTTGATGGCCAACGCCAATAAAGGGTGCTGGGGACATTTAGTGTCTGTCTAAAATCAACATAATTTATTGGTGTTGATCTCAATACTATTTTTTTTTGTGTTAATCAGCACCATTTTCCGGGCTGTGTATAGTGAAAACTCGAATCTGATCACGGAATTGTATTCATGTCAGTTCACGTAATATCATCCTCGCTAAAGCAGCCTTTATCCTAGATAACTCTGATACAGATGGGGTGATTTGTGTTCTTGTAAATTGCAATCAATCAACAAGAGATGTACGCAGTATTTTTGGACCAATCCGATCACTTGTTTTATGCGAATACATGACAATCGTTCTCTTTGATTGGACATCTCATGTGATGACGTTTCTTTTCTCAACCTTCCCACAGCCCATGCTCCATTTCACAGGCTCACTGCAACCCTGCCCCCAATAGCGGAAGATGTCCTTTACGACGTGGCTATGACGTACGGTTCACTTTGAATCCCACAGAACATCTTCTTCAGTTTTGCACATGAGCGAACTACTTTTCATATGTTCTGCCCATACAACATGTACAAACGGAGAAATATCTCTAGATCATTCTTTTTAACGCTTTAGCTAACCAACATAGGTATTATGCAGAATTCAAAAGTCATCGGAATGTTCGACAAACATCGATTTTACTCATTTGCCTACACTTTGCCATCTATGAGATGACTTGCGAATCGTGTGTCGCTATTATTGCGGAGCGATATCCGATAATTAGATTGAAAATTCAATCTATCAGATTGGAATTAGTGACCAATCTATTCGAAAGAATATTCCATCTATTAGATTGAAAATTTCAATCTAGTAGATTGAATTTTCTGTCTAAAACAGATTCATTCTATCGTTTTCAATCTATTAGATTGAATATTTTCAGTCCGATAAAAGATTGGTCACTAATTTCAATCTAATAGATTGAATTTCAATCTAATTATTTTAGAGATTACCGTATACTGTTCGGTCTTTATCCGGCGGAGAACAGACTCGAGAAATCTGATAAATTACAGGCTTTTCATACTACTTCTGAAACAGATATTGTCTGAACTTACAAAAGATACAGATATGAATAACTTCCGTATCATCCAAGATGTGTTGTAGATCTGTAATTTTGAACAAGTAGGACAGTACATGACTCGCAAATGGCGGGTTACGTTGGGGTTACGTCGTTTGAGTTTAGCTGATTGACTGACGACATCACGTTGTCTTGATTTCGGGGAATTCCTTCATATAGTTGCCGAAAGTAGGTTGAAAATGGATACACACGATCCAGGGTCAGTCTTATCCCATATAGATGACCCAGATGGTTACAAGTTGCGAGTTTACTATATATAATGTAACTTCCGGCGGTATGCTGCTCGAGTGGGAATCATGTCCGAAAATCTGACTGCTGGCTGGGTCATGCAGTGACATTAGCGAGGTGATTGTTCAGGCCTTGCATTTTGATGGGGCTGATTGTATTCTTTAACCTAAAATCAGCGCCGTAAAATGAAAGGTCTGATTGTTCTCTTCTTGCCGTTCTGAATATACGGTGAACGTGAGCGGATTGCGGTCCACTATCCAAAATAGGCAAGGTTTCGTCTCTGGCACAAAAAGTAAACTTTACGGTGTGAAGATGACGCAATATAGAGAAGCAATTTAGACTTATTAATCCTGTCTTTCGACCTTAATTTCTGTTAATTGTGTGTGTATAAGGTGAATCTCGATTGGCGACATTCGAATGTGTATAGCTTTGCTATCCGACACTCAGCTTGAATCACCAATGGCGCCGAGTTAATTTGAAAGAAATTGCAAAAGAATCCATGAACCCGTATTTTGTCGTTAAACGTCGGAGTTGTTCTTTGAAGAGATGAGAGTTAAATGAGTTTAAATTGACCGGAAGTGCACGTGAAGATATTAAGGGCTGTCTCATTAATCAAGACAGAAAAGATCTTAAGTATCTTCAAAACAATCTGTTAATTGCCGAGCGGGGACATCCGCGAGACACCGTATATTTCAATTATGTTTTAGGTCTCTATCCTAAACCGTCAGTTCGTTTGTCGCCAAAGAAACCATACATCAGTTAGTTAACGACTAATACGAATTCATAAGAAATCAACGACCCATTCTCCAGGAAAACCTATATGGTGGTCCATGGGGGACAACGATTTTTTTTACAGCTTTCCTGAGTTTTCTGGGGTTTCCGGGGGGTTTTTCGCGTGTTTTTTTCCGACTGTTTTCTACAAACAACGCAAAATTTCTTCAGATTTCTCGCATTCCTAGTAACGTCGTCACAGTTTGTTCATCCTGTTTCACCGAAAACCAATCTAAATGCCCGAAAAAGTTTACATCGCGGTGGAAACCTGTACGGTGGAAACCTGTACATCGCGGCGGAAAACCTTTACACAGCGGTTGAAAGGTTTCCACCGAGGTTTAAAGGTTTCCAATGCGGTTGAAATGTTTCCACCTCGGTTGAAAAGTTCCCATCGCGGTTTCCACCGCAGTGAAAACGTTTCAACCGCGGTGTAAACGTTTCCAAGAGTTTTGTTTGACACTGTTCGCGTCACTGAATACGACAAACTCCTCATCGTGATAACATAATCACTGTCGGTATTTATTGCTGTTGACCTTGACAGGGCTAGGGTATGCTAGACCTGTCATTACAGGGCTAGGGTATACTAGACCTGTCATTCAATTTAATAGATGTAAGATATTCAAGATATTATAGAACTATTAATCGACGGCACAGAAATTGATCGGAAATTAAACCCATATCGACGGCGAAGTTGTAAATTGATCAAAGCTGTCCAATATGTAATGACTGACGCTTGGGCAAATAGATTGATGTGTACCCGATATTCAGCTTTGATACGTAATATTATGTAATAATCTGAAGCTTTAAACATTTTTATCTGTGACATTTTTGTTTGTTTGAAATAGCTATGCAGAATAGCCTTTTGAGCGGATCTCAAAATCAGTCCTTGCAGCAACCTTGATACACGCCACAAGTTTGTCAGTTTCATAACACGATATGATGATATGGCACGAACACGGGTTTGAATATGCCATGTTTATCTATGATTGATAATGCAGAGGTTGGGGGGAAAAAAACAACAAACAAAACCAAAACAAAAAACAAAAACAAACAGAAAGCAGGTCTCTCTATAACACCTACATATCCACATATCCACATCTATACATAGACACCTACATATCCAAGTTTAGTATGAGTATTAAAAATTTGTATAGATTTATAAATGTAGATTTAAATTGCTTGAATTATTTATTAAACGTATTTTAATGTATATAATATGTTGAACTGTTTTTCTATTCATTAAATTAATAAAAAACATACATTACCCTATATATTGATATTGATATTGTTGTTTATTATATCTGTATATTATTATCAGTAGAATCTCTTCTCTTATTCCTATACTCATTCTGGTTATAGTTAGTCTGACTCTCACAATTGTTTCGATATTTAAAACTGGTATATAAGCATACTTCCGGGTTGATGACGTCATCAAGATCTCATTGGGATACTTATCAGATTGGAATTAGTGACCAATCTATTCGAAAGAATATTCCATCTATTAGATTGAAAATTTCAATCTAGTAGATTGAATTTTCTGTCTAAAACAGATTCATTCTATCGTTTTCAATCTATTAGATTGAATATTTTCAGTCCGATAAAAGATTGGTCACTAATTTCAATCTAATAGATTGAATTTCAATCTAATTATTTTAGAGATTACCGTATACTGTTCGGTCTTTATCCGGCGGAGAACAGACTCGAGAAATCCGATAAATTACAGGCTTTTCATACTACTTCTGAAACAGATATTGTCTGAACTTACAAAAGATACAGATATGAATAACTTCCGTATCATCCAAGATGTGTTGTAGATCTGTAATTTTGAACAAGTAGGACAGTACATGACTCGCAAATGGCGGGTTACGTTGGGGTTACGTCGTTTGAGTTTAGCTGATTGACTGACGACATCACGTTGTCTTGATTTCGGGGAATTCCTTCATATAGTTGCCGAAAGTAGGTTGAAAATGGATACACACGATCCAGGGTCAGTCTTATCCCATATAGATGACCCAGATGGTTACAAGTTGCGAGTTTACTATATATAATGTAACTTCCGGCGGTATGCTGCTCGAGTGGGAATCATGTCCGAAAATCTGACTGCTGGCTGGGTCATGCAGTGACATTAGCGAGGTGATTGTTCAGGCCTTGCATTTTGATGGGGCTGATTGTATTCTTTAACCTAAAATCAGCGCCGTAAAATGAAAGGTCTGATTGTTCTCTTCTTGCCGTTCTGAATATACGGTGAACGTGAGCGGATTGCGGTCCACTATCCAAAATAGGCAAGGTTTCGTCTCTGGCACAAAAAGTAAACTTTACGGTGTGAAGATGACGCAATATAGAGAAGCAATTTAGACTTATTAATCCTGTCTTTCGACCTTAATTTCTGTTAATTGTGTGTGTATAAGGTGAATCTCGATTGGCGACATTCGAATGTGTATAGCTTTGCTATCCGACACTCAGCTTGAATCACCAATGGCGCCGAGTTAATTTGAAAGAAATTGCAAAAGAATCCATGAACCCGTATTTTGTCGTTAAACGTCGGAGTTGTTCTTTGAAGAGATGAGAGTTAAATGAGTTTAAATTGACCGGAAGTGCACGTGAAGATATTAAGGGCTGTCTCATTAATCAAGACAGAAAAGATCTTAAGTATCTTCAAAACAATCTGTTAATTGCCGAGCGGGGACATCCGCGAGACACCGTATATTTCAATTATGTTTTAGGTCTCTATCCTAAACCGTCAGTTCGTTTGTCGCCAAAGAAACCATACATCAGTTAGTTAACGACTAATACGAATTCATAAGAAATCAACGACCCATTCTCCAGGAAAACCTATATGGTGGTCCATGGGGGACAACGATTTTTTTACAGCTTTCTTGAGTTTTCTGGGGTTTCCGGGGGGTTTTTCGCGTGTTTTTTTCCGACTGTTTTCTACAAACAATTAACGCAAAATTTCTTCAGATTTCTCGCATTCCTAGTAACGTCGTCACAGTTTGTTCATCCTGTTTCACCGAAAACCAATCTAAATGCCCGAAAAAGTTTACATCGCGGTGGAAACCTGTACGGTGGAAACCTGTACATCGCGGCGGAAAACCTTTACACAGCGGTTGAAAGGTTTCCACCGAGGTTTAAAGGTTTCCAATGCGGTTGAAATGTTTCCACCTCGGTTGAAAAGTTCCCATCGCGGTTTCCACCGCAGTGAAAACGTTTCAACCGCGGTGTAAACGTTTCCAAGAGTTTTGTTTGACACTGTTCGCGTCACTGAATACGACAAACTCCTCATCGTGATAACATAATCACTGTCGGTATTTATTGCTGTTGACCTTGACAGGACTAGGGTATGCTAGACCTGTCATTACAGGGCTAGGGTATACTAGACCTGTCATTCAATTTAATAGATGTAAGATATTCAAGATATTATAGAACTATTAATCGACGGCACAGAAATTGATCGGAAATTAAACCCATATCGACGGCGAAGTTGTAAATTGATCAAAGCTGTCCAATATGTAATGACTGACGCTTGGGCAAATAGATTGATGTGTACCCGATATTCAGCTTTGATACGTAATATTATGTAATAATCTGAAGCTTTAAACATTTTTATCTGTGACATTTTTGTTTGTTTGAAATAGCTATGCAGAATAGCCTTTTGAGCGGATCTCAAAATCAGTCCTTGCAGCAACCTTGATACACGCCACAAGTTTGTCAGTTTCATAACACGATATGATGATATGGCACGAACACGGGTTTGAATATGCCATGTTTATCTATGATTGATAATGCAGAGGTTGGGGGGAAAAAAACAACAAACAAAACCAAAACAAAAAACAAAAACAAACAGAAAGCAGGTCTCTCTATAACACCTACATATCCACATATCCACATCTATACATAGACACCTACATATCCAAGTTTAGTATGAGTATTAAAAATTTGTATAGATTTATAAATGTAGATTTAAATTGCTTGAATTATTTATTAAACGTATTTTAATGTATATAATATGTTGAACTGTTTTTCTATTCATTAAATTAATAAAAAACATACATTACCCTATATATTGATATTGATATTTGATGTTGTTGTTTATTATATCTGTATATTATTATCAGTAGAATCTCTTCTCTTATTCCTATACTCATTCTGGTTATAGTTAGTCTGACTCTCACAATTGTTTCGATATTTAAAACTGGTATATAAGCATACTTCCGGGTTGATGACGTCATCAAGATCTCATTGGGATACTTAATTAATCTTCTTTGTATTAAGGTTATTATTGATGCATGAGAGGTATGACAAAAGGAATGTATTCGCGTTGTAGTCTCCATATATAAAATCGAGTTGCATTCAAGTACATGGGTATGGAGAATGGAAAGGCATGGGCGTCGCTAGGATTTTTCAAGGGGGGGTCGACTATCATAGCACTTTAGGCGAGGGTCCAGGGGCCGCCTAGGCCCCGGAAGCTCCGGGATCCTAGATCGCCGGAGATGCGTTCTAAGCGTTTTCCCGGAATTAAATCTGAACACAATGTATGCAGATTTAGGGTTATATTATACAGCTGTTTGGACCTTAGATGGCACGAGAGGCATTCTGAGCGATTTCCAACAATTAAAATATCAGTATTATATTTTATTCTCTTGTCATCTTGAAAACACAATAATAATGCTTTGGGCCGATATACCTCGTATAGTCTAACCCAGTGTCGCCGGAACGTAATTGAAAGTGGGGGGCCCACTATGACAGCCGAACAGGCGGGGGTCCAGGGGCCGCCTAGGCCCCGGAAGCTCCGGGGTCCTAGATTGCCGGAGATGCGTTCTGAACGTTTTCCCGGAAATAAAACTGATCATACTGCATGCACATTTATGATTCTATTTTCACGATTTTTTGCAATTATAAGCATGCATCGATATTGAAAGCTCCGGGGTCCTAGATTGCCGAAGATGCGTTCTGAACGTTTTCCCGGAAATAAATTCGAACATAATATATACCGATTTATGGTTCTATTTTCACGTATGTTTCGCATTTATAGGACTCATCGATATTGAAAAAATCATACTTCATGCCCACGAATCCATTTGACTTTCTAGTTATATTTAATACATTAAAAAGAAAACACATAAAAAGGCGATGAACTCATGGAACATTAGAACAAATATGAGAGCCATTCATTTACACAAAGCTAAAATGAGCGATTCGCACAACCTGACAGGCGAGGGTCCAGGGGCCGCCTAGGCCCCGGAAGCTCCGGGGTCTCCGGTTGCCGGAGATGCGTTTTACGCATTTTCTCGGAACAAATCTGAACACAATGTATATAGATTTATCGTTCTATTTTCACATTTGTTTCGCAAAAACCCGCATCGATATTGAAGAATATACTCCATTTGACTTCCTGGTTTGACACAAACAAAACAGGCCTATAACACATCACTACACGTCCTGGCACTCTATCTGTAATTTTTATGTTGGGGCATGGTCAGTTACGGATGCTGAAAAGTGGGGGGCCCAAAGATATTCGCCCCCCCCCCCCCTTCCCACTAAATCAAAAGTTTTTATTTCTCTCTTTTCCCTTTTGCTTTTTTGTTTTGTTTTTATTTTCGTTTTCTCTGTTTTTTTGTTTTTTTTGCTTTTCCTTCTGTTTTTTTTTTGCGCGCGTCCAAGGGGGGGTCGTTCGCACCTGACGACTCCCCCCCCCCCTAGCGACGCCCCTGAAAGGTTATTTGAAATCCTTCTCCCTGTAGGTTGAACTCTCGCGGGATTAAACATGGCCGAAATTTCTTTAAAAATAGTCATGTGATCATGATAGTCATGTGATCAAACATGACCGGCGATTCTTTGCAAATTGTAATCACCTGATCAAACATGATCGGGTTGTATGATTCTGATTGGTTGAATGTATTGCTCATGCACACTGATCATGATTCCCTCTACCGGTTTTTTCAACTTCTCTTCCAAGTGATTTTCGTTGACTACGTCTGAACCTGTAAGCTGAAGGCCTTATTTTCACACTACTGAGCGTTCCCAATTACGAAGAGAAAATGAAATGGATCGAGTTATAAAAACATATAAGAGCTAATTAAAGATAACAACTCGCGATTGGTTACAAACGGAGCGCACGGGAGCAAAAAAACATCGATATTGGTTGATAATCATCGTGTGAGAGTGGGGTAAAATCCTTTTCTAGCCCACTATCTCATTATTTACTCATATACATGTAATTACATATATTCCTTAAAGAAGCAATCTGACTGGCACGCGATAGCGATCAGAAACCCTTCATCTGGCATGTACGGTACTTGGTAGTTCTCTAACATTTGGTTGTAAAACGGTATTCTACAGGATGCTCGTGCATTTTATATCTTCAGAAAATTTGTTTATTCTTTCTTCCTTGGTGATTCTATATTTCCCTTGACTCTATCTGACCCGGACCTCCCCACACACACTCAAATCGAACTTTTCTCGCAAACAACTCTCCGATCAGAACATCATGTGTAAATTCAAAATGGCGCGATAAGGGCTTGTTCCGGAAAACTGCGTATTAAACGATATTTTGTTCAAAATGTCTGCCTCTTCCTGGGAAAGTGTCTAGAACAAGTTTTCATAGTGATAATAATTATATTTTAAATTAACTGCTGCTTTCGGGCACAAAATCTCAAAAATAATAAATTTGTGTAAATCGGTCCAAATAATCGACAAAGAAAATGTCTTCTTGGGAAACGACGTCTGTCACGGTGTCGTCATTTTAGAGCAACCACGTTAAGTATTATTTTGCTATTCGAGTGTTAGCCAAAGACAATTGTAGCTCCTTAGCCTACTAAAGCTAATGCTGAATTACTAACCCCCATTCTCGCAGTACCAAAGACGCAACGCTCTGGCAACATAAACGCATTCGTAGTATGCCATACTTTATTCCAACGTACTCTATAAGGCTTCTAGTTCCCAATAAGCGTTTACCTTTTTTTCCTAACAAAGTTTCACGGACATTAGGCCAAATCTTACCGGCCAGACAAAATTTCATTTATCTGGTGGACGTTAGCACATTTTTGACTCCCCCATCTAACTTCCCTTCTGGGCCCAGATAGAGCCTCACATTTTTGTTCCTGGCTTCCTGTGGACGTTAAGTATCCTGCTGAATTTTAGTTTGTTCTAAGTCGCTTAAATCAAATAGATGTCTTGAAAAAAAAAAATGCTGACCCCAATGAGTGTCAGATGCTCTTTTTGATCTTTTAGTCTTTTCGGTTACCCAGATCCCAATACCGTTCTAACGAAGTTTCATGACATTTCGATCAAAACCGCGATTGTACCGCCTGGAGAAACAAACAAACAAAGAAACAAACATTATAGTAGGACGATATATATGCGCAAACCGATACATGCATGTAACAACTACAGTGTCCTGACATCAATATCGGATGTCGCTGGTCGCATTCAAAGACTTTCCTTTCCGCTGAAGATTTTATAGATTCGGTCCCTGATCTTCCTTTCATGCCTATTTGTCAGTTCATAACGAATAGTTCACACTTCAGAAGTCTTGTAAATCCCAAGACCCCTTCGCCATCTCTCGAACAAATACTTGGAAAAAACGTTCGTGATGAAAAATTGATCTTCGGATGCTTTTTGAAAGTGCCGTGTTGAGTACCGTGGTACAGTCTGCGCGCATTGCCGTTTATCGGTCCTACATTGAATTGTCCGTGGGATAGGAATGGACAGAATATTGAGTACTAGTATTATAAATCCATAACACATTAAAACCTTTAGGTTACATTCAAATAATTTTCTTTAAGCTTCTTACCATCGAGAAATAGGAAGATGCGTCTCAATAATGGGTTCTTGTGTCGAGATAATGTTTTTGGAGGGAGGGGGAAGATGCGTGGCAATGATAGGTTGATAGAATAGCTTCCGGTGGCGAGATAATGTGTTGGATATCGGAAGATGCGTGTCAATGATGGGTTGATACAATAGCTACTTGTGTCGAGATAATGTTTTTGGATATCGGAAGATTCGTGTCAATGGCGGGTTGATACAATAGCTTCATCTGTCGAGATAATGGTTTTTTCTATATCAGAAGATGCGTGTCAATAATGGGTTGCAATAGCTCTCTGTGTCGGCGTAATGTTTTGAAATATTTATAAGATCAATCTATAACACATTATAGATTGATAAGATCAATCTATAATACGCGATAGATTTATAAGATCAATCTATAATACGCGATAGATTTATAAGATCAATCTATAACACACCACTCTCTAAAAAAAGTTGAGTGAAATTTCACTCAAGTAAGAGTGGAAATTCATCCCACTCAAAGCTTGAGTGAAATTTTCACTCAACTTGAGTTACTTTTCACTCAACTTGAGTTAAATGTACTCAACTTGAGTGACATTCACTCAAGCATAAGAGTGGAAATTCATCCCACTCAAGTTGAGTGAACTTGAGTGGTTTTAACTCAAGTTGAGTGAAAAGTAACTCAAGTTGAGCGAAAAGTAACTCAAGTTTGAGTGAACAGGTACATTTCACTCAAACTTGAGTGGAGCACTTCACTCAAGTTTTTTTAGAGAGCATAGATTTATAAGATCAATCTATAACACACCATAGATTTATAAAATCAATCTATAACACACCATAGATTTATAACATCAATCTATAACACACCACAGATTTATAAGATCAATCTATAACACACCATACACTGAAAAAAAATTCCTTAAAATTTCAGGAATATTCCCCGACTATTACACCAGCGGAATATTCCTTAAAATTCAAAAAGGAATATTCCGTAGCATGTTAAGGAAATTCCATAACATGGTAAGGAATGTTCCTTAGTTATGTTGAGAAATATTTCGCTGGTGTAATAGTCGGAGAGTATTCCTTAAATTTTTAAGGAATTTTTTTTCTCTGTAGATTTCTCATGAATAGAATTATGCAAACGCAGCTCCAAATAACATTGATCAATTTGCATTAAATGGTTTCGCCGAACCCTAAATACACTCGAAAATGAGAACACTTGTGTGTTCAACTGTGCAACTGTGACTGACGTCCCATGTCCATCTGAACAACAGTGAACTAGCATATAATTAAAATCCCTTTGAAAACCTTTGAAAAGTATGGAAACAAGCGAATGATAAAACGATTAGACAGATGCTAGGTCTGACTTGTAGTTTCCGGTCCGCTTCTCATGCGGATTTCGTGCATGGCCCATCAACAGAATGCAACACAGGCATCCAGAAAAAAACTAACAGAGCTGCGACTGGTCTGTAGAAATCTGTAACATTGCTCGCAGAAATGTGCATCAGGGAACAGGACGGCAGGCTTCATTCTATTATGCTTAAAATTCAAAGCTTTCTGGTTTTGTGGTTGGCTCTGGATATCACAGGAGCTTCGTGTCAGGGGCGATCTGTTTCACTGGGACGAAGTGATTCATGCCAACTGTGGATATTTTTCAATGACCCTAGAGAGTGCCATTCAATTTAGAGATACATCGCATATCCCAAGGAAAACGTTCAGACCCAGAACCTATCTGTAATCTTTTCGACCTGGACCAATGGGCTTATTTCTACACTTCAGGTTTCAGTACTAGAATTGAATTAGCACGATAATCAGCTCTCTGCGATCTGAACCATTGTTCAAAAGATTGCTCTAAAAAGCCATGAGATATACACATGTAGTTCGCATGACCAATGTGTCATGTTATGCTGTTATCATGTCATGTTGTCATGCTGTCACCGCGTCATGTCATGCTATAGCCCAATTCGGAAAGGGTTTTATCTCCCTTGTTCCACTTGGGGCGTATTGGTGCAAAGGCCCTCACAATCGGTTTTAGTAATTAAATATTCTATTTTTCAAGAAAATAATCTTCATAATGTACACGCATACAAGAGCCATCGGATCTTCCTGTAGAAAATATCAACAGAATAGTTTTTCAAACAGATTTTCTGGAATAGTTTATCAATATATTATTCAAATTAATTGCGAGTGCCTTTGGTAAAGTGAAACCGAGGCGACTACTTCCCGGAAGCAGCTGTTCATACCACTAACCTTACAGAACGGCAGTTATTCAGGGGAGATCAGCCACTTTCCGGAAAGGGCTATAGAGCCTCGTAAATCGTCTGTTTCGTCCTAACATTGTCCGTTGCGTTTCATCTTACACAACTGAGACGTTTACATATTATAGACATCGTATACTTCATACTTCAGAAAGCTTGTATAATACATTTAATCAAGATTACTGTGTGAAGTATGCTGATCAATTCCATATCATCTCTATATGATCCTGGGGGTCGTATTTCAGAGCTTCCATGTACCAATCAATGATTGAGACTTTACAGGCATTCGGACAATCCATCAAAAGTATGATATCTCTGTTGCGTGACTAAATTACCCCCACTGTACCATTGTATCTTTGGTTTGGTGAAGAAACCCACGACTAACTACTACCACGATAAAACTTGATTCTCTCTCTCTCTACTACTATACTACTACTACTACTCCTAGAATTCAACAACTACGAGTCCCATATTATATCCAATCTGTTTAGCCATCGACATTTTGTTAGACGCGGAAAATGGAAGTGGAAATACGACCGTTTCGAAGAGTACTCAATCCCACTCTCTTAAATCCTTGCTTAATCGGCGACTGGAAAATATGGGAGAGCATTAAAATTTATCAACACGGTTGGCTTGTTATTTATAAGCAAGCCACTTTGAAGACATTGAAGGGTTTCTCAAACAGATAAATTCACTTGGACCAGACAGGGTTTGCCAGAGCCCTTATGTAATTGAAAGTCTTAACCGCATTACGGTACGGAAGAAAACATTATATTATGACCGTGACCAGAAAGGCGGAAACCTTGGCCATGGAGCAGACGCTTAACCCACGTCCTATATTATAAATGGTGTTCGATTAAGGTTCGCAATATCAGGTGGCGTTGTGTTCAGTCATTCGCAAATGTTCGATAACCAATAGTCAATTTATTGTTTTAAATTGAAAATTCGCCCTCGCAATTACACTATGCGTGTTCCGTGAAAATAAGTGAAATTAATCACTTCATTTCCGTCGTCACCAGTTTAATCGCTTTCGTGCAACGTTAACGCACGAATAAGTAAAACTTCTTAGAACGCAAATCATCCACTTGCCAGGAAGTTAAAGGGGATGAGAAGTTCCTAATTTTGTTGATATTCTATCAGACTGTCCAGAGTCCAAGTCGTTCTCAAATGGTGAAATATATCTCAAATAAACGGGGGCCTTGACTGTGCATGTTCATGCGGATACTTTGGGATAACCAATACAATAGTCAGTCCTGAGTTAAGTTGAATTGTAATCATGCTCCAGAAAACGCTACGCCAACAGTGAGTGAAGCGTCATTTTGGCGTACGATTGTTTAAACTGAGCTAGAAAAGATGAACCGTCGAGGTTTTCTTTTATTCACACCATGCAATGAGATGAACTGTTCTTTGCCAGGTCTCACACCAAATGCTGCCGGTATTGATGTCTTAATTAGACGGAATCCTTAATCCATTACTCATGCTTTTATCGTGTTCTCAGCGTCAAATTAATACTTGCAACAGTTCGTGTGGCTATTTTGAGCATTACAATCAGTTCGAACAGCGGTCAAGGCTTGGAGCTTGACTCTCGGTGACAACATCGTGTGTAGACCTGAACATATATTGATGAGTTTCTGAAGATCGGTCCATGTCGGGGGTCGAGTCGAGATGCCTGATTAACACAGCTACAGTGGTTACGGTCGTGTCGAGCAGGCATTGAAATCATCGATCATTCGAGACACAGAAACACGGAAATTATCACTTCATAGTAAAGGTAGAACGGCCAACGTGAAGTGTGATGTTCGGGGAGAAACAGTAAATTCGACCAGCGATGATCGCTGGAATAATCGACCCTCCGTCACGTAAAAAATTATTGGAGACTTTGAGTAAATGCGACAAGAAATGGAATGTGTTTCCATTATACATCAAAGAACCGCGTAGCCTCGGTATCTTATACCAGCTTGATATCTCATATCCCATAACGATTAAGCTTATGAGATGGACATTACTGCTTAAATTTGTCGAAAGTACGAAACCATTTTGCCCAGTTTCTTACTTCTAACGCCTGTCTGTGCGTGTATACTTCGGTCGTTGACCAGGATCCGTCTCGTTGTCATTACCAAAAACTATTAACGGTTAACCTCTTTCAAGATAGACCTATACATCGTTTTACATTCATAGCAGCTTTGGTCTTGTACAATACGTGTTTTGCTCTAGGAAGAGTAATATATATGTGCGGTTATCCGGTTGGGGCCACTACACTTCAGGTGAAGCGATTGTGTGTCACTTTCGAAGAAGTGGCATATACGGTAATTCCCCTAATTATTCAATCACAGGAAGTTCACTTTCAACTTTGTTATTCAAACAGAGAGAAAAAGTAACATTCCCATTCTTCATTCAAATTGAAGAAAAATCATATAATGACAAAATGTGACACTTGGTAGCTGATGCCATGAAGAATATTGCCGGATATATGCCATTTTTGTTGAACTTGATCGAATCATGATCCGGTGATCGAATTATTAGGGGAATTAACGTAGTTGACATTTCTGGTACGCTCATAAACCAGCTTGTGTCCATACGTCCTTTATTCTCATTGGATGCAAGTAAGGAAGGCGCGTAAAGACACAAGCTGGTTTATGATCGTACATTTCTGGCGGTATTTGATGTATATTTGATAAAATCTATATACTTTATAACGGTAATACGACATAAATATAGGAACTTCCAGAATGAAATCTATAAACAATAAATACAGGTCAGATACAGGTATTCCCGGAGTAGCTGGTCAGTATTATGATTTATTTTAGCCTATATCGATCTGCACTCAGTAGCGGTATATTGGCGAGAGAAAAGTCACAGCGCTATCAACCAACCATTATTATACATTGCTCTGATATGTCAGTTGATTGAGAGTCTTGTCACAATAAATCGCCATAGCACAGACGATATGTAATGTCAAACCTCCTTCATTGCATGTCATTGAGTGGATGAAAGTATTACTCTGTTCTTTCCTCTCTACGGTGGCCCATAGAGGATGCATTGATGATCTTTTTTTGTCATTTCCGTTATTTTTCGACAACTCCTGGTGACTTTTTGCAATTGAAAACGATATATTGTAAACGCGACTTGGCACAGTTTTCCAGAACATGTCGAAGTAAAAATCCTCTTACACCGCGGTGATAATATTTTTGCTGCGATGGAAATGTTTTTACAGTGGGGAAAATATTTACCCACAGTTACACAGCTAAGGTGTTGGGATTATTATTATTTTTACCTCAGTTACTGTTTTCACGCTCCGTCAAAAACCGTTAGATCCGTGATGCTCAAACCTCACAGACTTATCAAAGATGTTCAGAAGAAAACAACCTGCGGATAAACTTTGATTGATTGACACGTTTCGGCGGCCATATTGGATTGACCTATTTTCTAAAACAAACCTTCTTGATCGAAAGAGCGGAACCGAATTATCTGAAACTTGGCATTACATGATGCCAAGGCATCGTCAATTTGTGAGAGAATTTATGTGAGAGGTTCATCCTTAAAGGCAACTTCAGTGCGCTTTTTGTCTGGGGATGTTAACTTCCTCAAAAGACTTCCATTCCCAGGAAAGCTTGTCGTACTCGATATGGCTGTCACACATAAACACGGCAGTTTGTACGATCGGCTTCAGCTGCTTTCAGTAACGTGCGTAGCGATGAGGAAGCCATGAAACAATAAATTACTCAAAGAAACGTAGTATTCGGATTGGTGCAGAAGGTTGTGTGGCAACCACCTCACTGTAATACCTCAGCAATCAGTGAAGATTTTCGGCCAGGATTTCCACCCAAGCAGCACACCACCGGAAGTGACATCATAATTCTGTATAGCCTCTGTTGACCTAGCATTTAGAAGAATGATCTTGAGTTTATTGCCGCCGTTTATATGAGGCGAGTATATGAAATGTAGTTATTCGATCGGATTCAAACGACGCGGTGTGTGCGGAGGTTTGTCCGTATACGTCATAACTACGTCGTAACGGTCGACTTCTTCTATTGGGGGTAGGGACAAAAGTGTAGTGATCCTGTGAAACGGAGCATGCGCTGTGGGGAGGTTGGGTGTGTGGATACAATTTATTTCTTAGTCTCAATGGAAAGATTTTACATGTGACTCCCAATTCTTATCTAACTATTGGGTTGGTATCCATTTTTCAGTAGCACATTGTAATCTTCCATGAATTCGATGTTTTGTAGGCCACCATTAGCATCCAGACCTATCCATCCAATACGGGTCTCGTGAGGAATGTTGCACACATAACATGAAGCTCTAAAATAGAAAACATTTAATCAAGATATCCCTAATGATATTGGCTCGCTCCTCGTGGTGGTCACTTAAATTGCGTATGAACCGGAAATTGGATTAATTGTAAAGAGCAGTTCCGCAGAAAATCCGCTTTCACGATCACCGAAACTATCTCTATTATATGGCGATTTCCCAGAGGTTTTATCGCATTTATTGGGAGAGAGATTTAATACTACGATAACACCCATAAACCTCTGTTATACCATGGAGCCTACTAAGCCTAGTAGACTCCATGGTTATACCATATGGATTTGTAATCGGAACAAAGTGCATGGATGTAAAGAACAGACATTCTGGCGAGATTAATAAGAAACTGTTCGTGTTTCCCGGATGTGTCAATGGTTTATGAGGACGAATTCTCCATTTTGCAGGGAAACCACATTGATCCGTTCCGTTGGCAGATTTCGGTTCATTTTCCTTAAATTTGGTTCATGAGTTACGAATTCTTGTTTTAATTTTAGACTGCATTTGTCTATAAACGATATACCGAACGCTATATAGATGACATTCTCGCCTTATGTGTGATCCACCTAACTGCGGATTTGGAGAAAACTACCAATAGTCCAAGTGGGACATTATATTTAGATCTAAACTAGGAAGAAGAAATAGACTTTGTCTCGCGGCGACTCTACGTCAAAGATATGACTGCAATTTCGACGTCATATACGGGAAGGATCTGCATACAGTGTATACGTATTTCTCCAAGTAGTATTTGCTAGATCCTGAGGAAATATGCTGAAATCTCCTGATATGTACTATCAAATGATTTGTTGTTTTGGCAGTATATGACAGCTAAAGGTTTGTTGGAATTCCATACGTCATCTACCTTAATGTTACAAAATCTTAACTTTGAGCACTTGGTCTTCTCCGTCGAAATCCCCTAGCGAGGCCAACTTACGGTGAATCAAAATAGTCGTGCATGCATAATCAAAGTCAATATAGAAACAATATGACGCCGCAAATATTTCTTGTGGAAACTTAATGTGTTACAGAGTTGATCCGCTGCAGACATGTTGGCTCTCCGAGGAAGAGTTATTAGCATTGTTTACAGGACTGACTGTAACCTGGTAACTGCAATATTTGTACAATAATCAAAGGCAATTAAGCCTCCGAGTCGTATTTGTCTATACGCATTGATGTAAGTGAAGACATACAATATAATTCCCCATGCTAATTATTATTAATACGGATGATTCGGGTTACAATCCAATGCTAAAGAAATTTGAGCTCTTCTGCGTAGGGAGATAATTTTAGTTAACACACAGAGTTGTTGGTACTCTCTAAAAACCACTGTGTATCAGCGATACACAGTACTGTGGTAAAAATGCACATCCACATAAAATTGTGTACCAGTGATACACATACTGTGTATGTATTTTACACAAAATGTGTACCACTGGTACACAATTTAATGTGGATGTGCACCATTGTACACAGTAGTTTTTAGAGAGTACCGTACGGCCGCAATGCCAGTCAAGATTCCAAAAAAATATAATTATTTAAGTTTCAGCTGTAGCAGAAATTCATTGAACTTGGAGCAGTGTGCATTTCTCTTCATTTTATAAACTTCACAAAACTTTCATAAAGCATGTAGCTTATTAGCTTAATAATTAATAAAGTTCTGACATCACTTTCCGCATTAAAATTAGAGGTCTGACCCTACCATGGGTCACGTGATACAGCTATTTGCCACTTCAGATATGAATAGTTCCTCTATTTTCAACGTCTTAAAACTTCAGTTTTTATTTCTCTCTGATGTAACACCTGACTTTGATTTAGTTGTCACACATATCTGCTTCACAAGTTCAAAGACACTCATATGTTATATCGAAAAAGACAAAATTGAAAACGCACAATGCAACAGGTTTTTCGCACAGAATGACACACAAATTAAAGATGCATGTAAATGGAGAAACTAAGCTATCGGGTAGTGTCTCGAATGTATGGGTGATTGTTGTGAAAAAACCCCGTTAAGATGGACGACTGATTCCCTTAGGTGATGGTCGATAGTGTATAATGACACAATTCTACTAATACTCTATATGGACAACTGTTCTTGCAAGCGGGCTGGAAAAGTGATATGTAATTTTCTCTGTTTTGTCATAATTTTTTATTTATTGACAATATCAATGAGATGATACGTTATATACCCGAAAGTATACACACATACAAGATCGAGACCATAGACGCGACTGACTCTATATGAGGAGTTTGGGGCAAACTGGTATTATGTCACGATACCTGCAGACATTACTGGTCAGTTACTGACAATGTAGAATTACCTAGACATATGGGTGGTTTTTGGAACAAAGAAATATTACAGACTGTGGAAAACTGATTCTTCAGGGTGATAGTCGGTATGTCAAGATTCCTTGGAACCATCGATTCAGTAGTACAAGATCGTGTCAAATGATATAAGTTATCTTCATGAGCATGGTCCATTTGTTGAAATAACCCTCAAATCAGCCGTGAAAATCATTACCAGTATACTCTTGAATTCTAATTCAAAAGTTCGTTGGTAACGCATAAATGAGACCGTTTTATCTATTTGAGACGCGAGTAAGGCGCGTATAATGGAAGGCCAAATGTCCAAATAATCAGAAACTCACAGTTATTGAATCGAAAGCCTAAGTTTTCAAACAGAAAACCATGGTTTTCGAATCGAAAACTTAGGTTTACGGTCGAAAACCTAGGTTATCTACACAACCCCGAGTTTCTCTTTCCTTAACTTCGAGTTTCTATTTCTCAACACCGAAAATCACAGTTGTGATTAGAAAACTTAAGTTATCGAACCGAAAACCTAGGTTTTCGAATTGATAACTTAAGTTTACCCCGAGTTTCTCTTTTATTGGACACTTTCTAATCGATAACCTAGGTTTTCGAATTGATGGTTGTCGTGAAGTGAAACTCGACTTTCTAACTTAGAGTTTCGATATCCGGGTACTTTGGGGTTGGCGCCTTTTCCGATTGTTGACTAATCAAAAATGCAGAGAGAACCACGTGGCGAAATTAATTATACGGAATCAAACTGCTCACACAGATATAACATTCACCGTATGCCTGTAGTATTCGCTGTTGACCCAGAGACAGCTTGTGTGTCACCGAAGTATTTGCCAAAGTAGCTATCTACATATCACTGAATGTGCTTTGCTGGTGTGAATTACATTGACCTGTCTTATGTCGGTCAGTCAGCATGACCGGATAGCTGAATTTCAACTAGATTATTTCCCTCAATTCCGTCTGCAGCATATATATATAGGTATTAAACTGATTAAAGGACTAGTTCTGAGTATCAATACCCAGTCTTTGATAATGCTTGTATAAACTAGGCTCGGTCATATGGCAAGCCGTTTTACTTTTTATTCGGCATTTGCTGATATCATTAAATATTTGCTGGTATCTTCAAATGATTTGATGATATCATCAAATGATTTGCTGATATCATCAAATGATTTGCTGATATCACCAAATCAGTCGATTTGCTGATATCACCAAATCAGTCGATTTGCTGATATCACCAAATGATTTGATGATATCACCAAATGGTTTGATGATATCAGCAAATCATTTGATGATATCAGCAAATGGTTTGATGATATCATCAAATCGAGTGATTTGCTGATATCAGCAAATCATTTGATGATATCATTAAATATGGCGGAACGTGAAAATAAGCCTAACTGTTAATGCCTGCTCCCTTCTCATCCTGTTGTTTGATAATTTATAGCTTGTGGTAAAGCTATCTACCGACAAATCACATGCAGTATATATTACGGTACTTATAAAGACCCGGACAATAACAATAAAACCTATCAAACCTCTGGCATATATCTTACGCCAATCTTTACTAATAAATGACAAATAGAATCATGAATATAAGGGCATTCAAATAAATATACAGCAGGGAAGATAAACTTTTCCATCGCGGTTGTTGACTTGTAGACACAAATTCATTAGATCTGCATTTGAGTATAATCGGGGCGAGGCGAAAGGGGATAATGATTTCAGGAAAGTCGGTCAGCATGGAGCATGGTATATTAAGGCAGAGCCGATTGTCGCACATACAACAATAAATTAATCTCTTATGACCCGTTACTGACCCGTAACAGGCGACCAGGCTGTTACGATAAAGACAGAACTAACCAAGCCTCAGTTAAGTCGTATGGCTTCTTTTTATCTTTATATGATGTGGGTACTGCAATCAAATAGTACTAAAGCCGATACAGATTGAAACAGTTGTGTGACATTATTTATCTAAGCATGCCCCCTGTAAATTCAGTATGATCTCAAGCGCTATTTGTTGAACATTCCGATCACTTTTCAATTCTGTGTTGTATCTATGTTGACCTTGCCGAGGGGTGTACACAGAAACTCGTGTACGAGGTAGGTCCACCACAGTGGTTAGTGGTCAGGACTTACAGGTCAACCGCCTCTAATGGGGGCAGAAATAGTGAAGCGAGCCTGTGAAACGGAACATGCGCTGTGACGAAGTTTATTGTCATTCTGAACAGGGAGCCTTCCATGTCATGTTTCATACTTTGACATCCCACCATATTTAATGATATCATCAAATATAAAGTATTTGCTGATATCATCAAATCATTTGCTGATATCAGCAAATCAATTGCTGATATCAGCAAATCATTTGATGATATCAGCAAATCATTTGCTGATATCAACAAATAGAGCGTTTTTGATGATATCATCAAATGATTTTGCTGATATCAGCAAATCATTTGATGATATCAGCAAATCAGTTGCAGATATCATCAAATGATTTGGTGATATCAGCAAATATTTGCTGATATCACCAAATATTTGCTGATATCAGCAAATATTTGGTGATATCAGCAAATATTTGATGATATCAGTAAATCATTTCATGATATCAGCAAATATTTGATGATATCACCAAATACTGAATAAAAAGTAAAACGGCTTGCCATACGGTCATACAGGATAGTCTACATTGAATAAATAACCTCAGTTATCCTTTTGTTGAATACATGTTGATTTTGTGGTTCTGTCTGACGTTTTAATCAGTCAGCATGTGGGAAAGGGCGCGAAACCCATAGTACCCGGATGTCGAAACTCGAAGTTAGTTAGTCGAGTTTCACTTTACGACAATCGCAAATTCGAAAACCTAAGTTATCGATTGATAACTTAAGTTTTCTACACGAATATCCACACAAAAAAGAGAAACTCGAAATTGAAAGAGAAACTCGGGGTTGTCTGCTTATGGAAGGCCAAATGTCCAAATAATCAGAAACTCACAGTTACTGAATCGAAAACCTAAGTTTTCAAACAGAAAACTTAAATTATCAAAGAGAAAACCATGGTTTTCGAATCGAAAACTTAAGTTTACGGTCGAAAACCTAGGTTATCTACCACATAACCCCGAGTTTCTCTTTTCCTAACCACGAGTTTCTATTTCTCAACACCGAAAATCACAGTTGTCACTAGAAAACTTAAGTTATCAAACCGAAAACCTAGGTTTTCGAATTGATAACTTAAGTTTACGATCGAAAACCTAGGTTATCCAGCAGACAACCCCGAGTTTCTCTTTCAATTTCGAGTTTCTCTTTTATTTTTGGACATTCGTGTAGAAAACTTAAGTTATCAATCGATAACTTAGGTTTTCGAATTTGCGATTGTCGTAAAGTGAAACTCGACTAACTAACTTCGAGTTTCGACATCCGGTACTATGGGTTTCGCGCCCTTTCCCACATGCTGACTGATTAAAACGTCAGACAGAACCACAAAATCAACATGTATTCAACAAAAGGATAACTGAGATTATTTATTCAATGTAGACTATCCTGTATGTCCGAGCCTAGTTTATACAAGCATTATCAAAGACTGGGTATTGATACTCAGAACTAGTCCTTTAATCAGTTTAATAGCTATATATGTATATGCTGCAGACTGAATTGGGAGAAATAATCTAGTTGAAATTCAGCTATCCGGTCAAGCTGACTGACCGACATAAGACAGGTCAATGTAATTCACACCAGCAAAGCACATTCAGTGATATGTAGATAGCTACTTTGGCAAATACTTCGGTGACACACAAGCTGTCTCTGGGTCAACAGCGATTACTACAGGCATACGGTGAATGTTATATCTGTGTGAGCAGTTTGATTCCGTATAATTAATTTCGCCACGTGGTTCTCTCTGCATTTCTGATAAGTCAACAATCGGAAAAGGCGCCAAACCCAAAGTACCCGGATATCGAAACTCTAAGTTAGAAAGTCGAGTTTCACTTCACGACAACCATCAATTCGAAAACCTAGGTTATCGATTAGAAAGTGTCCAATAAAAGAGAAACTCGGGGTTGTCTGCTAGATAACTTAGGTTTTCGATCGAAAACTTAAGTTATCAATTCGAAAACCTAGGTTTTCGGTTCGATAACTTAAGTTTTCTAATCACAACTGTGATTTTCGGTGTTGAGAAATAGAAACTCGGGGTTGTGTGGTAGATAACCTAGGTTTTCGACCGTAAACCTAAGTTTTCGATTCGAAAACCATGGTTTTCTGTTTGATAACTTAAGTTTTCTGTTTGAAAACTTGGGTTTTCGATTCAGTAACTGTGAGTTTCTGATTATTTGGACATTTGGCCTTCCATATCTGCTGGATAACCCAGGTTTTCGACCGTAAACTTAAGTTATCAATTCGAAAACCTAGGTTTTCGGTTTGATAACTTAAGTTTTCAAGTGACAACTGTGATTTTCGGTGTTGAGAAATAGAAACTCGAGGTTAGGAAAAGAGAAACTCGGGGTTATGTGGTAGATAACCTAGGTTTTCGACCGTAAACTCAAGTTTTCGATTCGAAAACCATGGTTTTCTCTTTGATAACTTAAGTTTTCTGTTTGAAAACTTAGGTTTTCGATTCAGTAACTGTGAGTTTCTGATTATTTGGACATTTGGCCTTCCATACGCGTATCGTTCAAAGTAAGCCAATACTGAAATTGAGAAAACGTGTTTGTGGTTCGGCTCGTGATCGACTTGTGGCACCTTGATATTGTTAATCAGGATAATTAGACCGGATTTTAGACGATTTCACGGTAATGATAACCCGCGTCTAATCTCTTGTAAAGAGAGAGCCAATCCGATGGGATGTGTCAGAATCACAGTATCATCGTGTAAAGCAGGAGTTTTTGCGGAACTCTGTGCCAGACTCGTTGATTTGTGGATTACATAGGAACAAAGCGATTTCATCATTTTATATATAGGTCTACCAACTAGAACCAAATATTCTAAAGAACCAAGAATAACCAAGATGTCTAAGAGTGTAGACCTATCTCAGAAGATATAAAACATATTTGGTAGTACCTCAGTGAAGCCTGATCTCCAGCACCTTTTAGGTGTTTCATCATGTTTCCGCCTATTCTAGGGGACTACTTCGGTGCACAGTGCAGGCACAAAAAATCCGAAATAAAAGTTTAATAACAAAATACGGAAGATTATTTTCAAGTGTTAGGACCAGCTGCAAAATAATTGATTTCCTTCGGTGTAATTCTCCACAGGGAACAGCACTGTCCAATTAATTTCATTGAAACTTTGGCTCAAAAGCTCGAAAACATTATCGGAAATACAGTTTTTGTGTGACATGCTACTTCCGAAATGTCGGATAAAATGAGTGGCCATCTTGGCTTCGGCCTCTTGACATATGCACACTGGTACATTTGGAGCTGGTCTACATATCAAATTATCTTTATTTGTAATTGGGGTGAAGAATTTGTAAACCCCAGGAAGTCTAGGGTCACTTTTAAAAACAGCTCCTCTGTCCACCAACATTGCGGTCCCTTTAATGTCTTTTTCCAGATATGAGATATGTATCCTATTGATGGTTCTCTATATGGAGCAAAAGTAAAATTCCTAACTTGTTTATACAATCGAAACAATTCGGAGGATTTTGCTGGCGAAGATGAGCTCTGATATGCAAAAGCAACAGTTTGAATATTCATCCACTTCTTCGATTTCATTCTGTGATAGCTGAAGTGAAACACAAAACGAACCTGACAAAATTGGATTTATACTCGTCCACGTAAATGTTATTTATGCATTGAAAGCAAAGATTGATTAATCCTGTTTTTCGGTTTTAGTTTCCGTTAAGTGTTTGGTTACACGATTAATCCCGATTGGTGCCA
Source organism: Hanleya hanleyi (assembly GCA_036873755.1). NCBI lineage: Eukaryota > Metazoa > Mollusca > Polyplacophora > Lepidopleurida > Hanleyidae > Hanleya > Hanleya hanleyi. The sequence goes on along the minus strand of JAVTVY010035040.1, from coordinate 113,425 downwards.
TTCCAATGTGTGTACCTTTGTTACCCGACACTCAGCTTAAATCTCCAATGGCGCCAACTTATTTGAAAAAACAATGTAGAGAAAAATCCATGGCAATTTCCTAAAACCCTTTCTGCCGCTGAAGGTTGGAAATGTTCTTTGAATAAATAAAAGTAGAATGAGTTTGAATTACAGAGAAGTGCACGTGAGAAAGAAAAACAATGGTTGTCCTATTTGTCAAAACAGAGAGGCTTTTAAGCATCTTCAAATGCAGCCTCTGTTAATTGCCGCTCGGAAACATCGACGAGTCATCGCTGATTCCAGATATGCCAGTTGTTCTCCGTACTAAACTGTCGGATCTTTTGTCGCCAACGAAGCCTTACGTCAATTGATTATAGACAGATGCGAATTTTAGATTTCTTTCGAAAGCCTAATATCTCGACTGGACACACAGGTGAACTAGCACTAGATAGCGACCATCACTATATCTAATAATAAAGCGGGATATTTGAGAAAAGTTTGACGTGATATTTCACGGGGGACAATCAGTAGTTCGGCTTGGCACGCCGTCCTCTGGAAGGTTTGCCAGAGGCGATGTACTTGTAGGGTCTATTATTATTTCATAAAAAGAAATAGACTTAGATATTAACAACCTCATGTACAGTAAACTTATAAAATTGACGTATTTCAGTGCCCATTTTTTTCTTATAACAGTTCCGTAAATTACCTTAGCGTATTTCATATTAATGTGCATGAAAATCCTGTTTCCTTAATCGTTTATATTTGCAGGATCCAGTGTCACAGTTTTCATTAGATCCGAACACATTTTTTTGTGACAACTGTAACTAAACAAATAATATTTTCATGATAAATATGCTAGTTTGGAAATAAGCCGATGTTAGCCACGCATTCCATGGAGGTAGTTTGGGAAATTCAATAGTCAGCACTGTACAGCTGTATATATCGTTTGAGTGGCCGGTGGAATTCAAATACTAAACCACAACCTTAATATTATTTCTCGCGTAGTTGCGAGATGTAACCAACCACAAGCGGCATTTCTCGGCACGTTTATATGAAAATATGAAAAGTAGTTCCCTCATGTGGGAAACTGAAGTTATTCGGTCGGATTCAAACAACGCGGTGTGTGCGGGGGTGTGTCCGTATACGTCATAACTACGTCGTAAAGGTCGACTTCTTCTACTGGGGGCAGGGACAGAAGTGGGTGATCCTGTGAAACGGAGCATGCGCTGTGGGGAGGTTGGGTGTGCGGATACAATTTATTTCTTAGTCTCAATCGAAAGATTTTACATGTGACTCACTCACTCACTCTAACTATTGGGTTGGAATCTATTTCTGTGTAGCCCATTGTAATCTTCCATGCACGCATTGATGTAAGTGAAGACATACAATGTAATTCCCCATGCTAATTATTATTAATACGGATGAGTCGGGTTATAATCCAGTGCTAAAGAAATTTGAGCTCTTCTGCGTAGGGAGGTAATTTTAGTTAATACACAGAGTTGTTGGTACCGTACGGCCGCAATGCCAGCCAAGATTCCAAAAAATATGAAATTTAAGTTTCAACTCTGCAGCAGAAATTCCTTGAACTTGACCAGTGTGCATTTCTCTTCACAAAACTTTCTTAAAGCATGTAGCTTATTAGCTTAATAATTAATAACGTTTTGACATCACTTCCTGCATTAAAATTGAGAGTTCCACGGTTTTCAATGCCTTAAAACTTCAGTATTCATTTCTCTCTGATATAACGCCTGACTTTGATTTAGTTGTCAGACATATCTGCTTCACAAGTTTAGCTAAGAGTTGGGTTCAAGGACACTCCGATATTATATAGAAAAATGGCTATGTTTGTTAAAAACGCACAAATGGAACAGCTTTTTCGAATAGAATTACACACAAATTAAAGATGCATGTAAATGGAGAAACTAAGCTATCGGGTAGTATCTCGAAGGTATGGGTGATTGTTGTGAAGAAAACCCGATAATATTGACGACTGATTCACTTAGGTGATGTTCGGTACTGTATAATGGCACAATTTCTCCTATTACTCTATATAGACAACTGTTCATCCAAGCGGGTTGTGTATGTGTTATGTCATTTTCTCTGTTATGTGATTATTTCTTATTTATTGACACTATTAATGAGATGATGTGGTATTTACCCGAAAATATGGGTAATTTGAGTTTGTACAAGATCGAGACGAAAGATTCTACATGGGGAGTTTGGGACAAACTCGTATTATGTCACGATACCTGCAGACATTTGTGGCCAGTTATTGACAATGTAGATTCACCTGGACATATGGGTGGTTTTTAGAAAAACGAAATATTATAGATTATGGACAACTGATTCTCCAGGGCGATAGTCGGTATATGTCAAGATTCCTTGGAACCATCGATGTCTAAGATTGTAGACCTATCTCAGAAGATATGAAACTTATTTAGTAGTACCTCAGAGAAGCCTGATCCCCAGCACCTTTTAGGTGTTATATCATGTTTCTTCCTGGGAGACAACTTCGCTGCACAGTGCAGGCGCCAAAAAATTCCGAATTAGAAGTTTTATAACACAATACAGAGGATTATTTTCAAGTGTTAGGACCAGCTGCAAAATAATTGATTTATTTTGATGTAATTCTCCACAGGGAGCAGCACTGTCCAATTCATTTCATTGAAACTTTGGCCCAAAAACTCGAAAACATAACCGGAAATACAGTTTTTGTGAGACATGCTGCTTCCGAAATGTCGGATAAAATGAGTGGCCATCTTGGCTTCGGCTTCTTGACATATGCACACTGGTACATTTGGAGCTGGTCTACATATCAAATTATCTTTATTTGTAATTTGGGTGAAGAATTTGTAAACCCCAGGAAGTCTAGGGTCACTTTTAAAAACAGCTCCTCTGTCCACCAACATTGCGGTCCCTTTAATGTCTTTTTATGAGACATGTATCCTATTGATCATTCTCTATATGGAGCAAAAGTAAAATTCCTAACTACGAACTACGACTTGTTTATACAATCGAAATAATTCAGAGGATTTTGCTGGCGAAGATGAGCTCTGGTATGCAAAAGCAACAGTTTGAATATTCATCCACTTCTTCGATTTCATTCTGTAATAGCTGAAGTGAAACACAAAACGAACCTGACAAAATTGGATTTATACTACCACGTAAATGTTATTTATGCATTGAAAGCAAAGATTGATTAATCCTGTTTTTCGGTTTTAGTTTCCGTTAAGTGTTTGGTTACACGATTAATCCCGATTGGTGCCATTCCAATGTGTGTACCTTTGTTACCCGACACTCAGCTTAAATCTCCAATGGCGCCAACTTATTTGAAAAAACAATGTAGAGAAAAATCCATGGCAATTTCCTAAAACCCTTTCTGCCGCTGAAGGTTGGAAATGTTCTTTGAATAAATAAAAGTAGAATGAGTTTGAATTACAGAGAAGTGCACGTGAGAAAGAAAAACAATGGTTGTCCTATTTGTCAAAACAGAGAGGCTTTTAAGCATCTTCAAATGCAGCCTCTGTTAATTGCCGCTCGGAAACATCGACGAGTCATCGCTGATTCCAGATATGCCAGTTGTTCTCCGTACTAAACTGTCGGATCTTTTGTCGCCAACGAAGCCTTACGTCAATTGATTATAGACAGATGCGAATTTTAGATTTCTTTCGAAAGCCTAATATCTCGACTGGACACACAGGTGAACTAGCACTAGATAGCGACCATCACTATATCTAATAATAAAGCGGGATATTTGAGAAAAGTTTGACGTGATATTTCACGGGGGACAATCAGTAGTTCGGCTTGGCACGCCGTCCTCTGGAAGGTTTGCCAGAGACGATGTACTTGTAGGGTCTATTATTATTTCATAAAAAGAAATAGACTTAGATATTAACAACCTCATGTACAGTAAACTTATAAAATTGACGTATTTCAGCGCCCATTTTTTTCTTATAACAGTTCCGTAAATTACCTTAGCGTATTTCATATTAATGTGCATGAAAATCCTGTTTCCTTAATCGTTTATATTTGCAGGATCCAGTGTCACAGTTTTCATTAGATCCGAACACATTTTTTTGTGACAACTGTAACTAAACAAATAATATTTTCATGATAAATATGCTAGTTTGGAAATAAGCCGATGTTAGCCACGCATTCCATGGAGGTAGTTTGGGAAATTCAATAGTCAGCACTGTACAGCTATATATATCGTTTGAGTGGCCGGTGGAATTCAAATACTAAACCACAACCTTAATATTATTTCTCGCGTAGTTGCGAGATGTAACCAACCACAAGCGGCATTTCTCGGCACGTTTATATGAAAATATGAAAAGTAGTTCCCTCATGTGGGAAACTGAAGTTATTCGGTCGGATTCAAACAACGCGGTGTGTGCGGGGGTGTGTCCGTATACGTCATAACTACGTCGTAAAGGTCGACTTCTTCTACTGGGGGCAGGGACAGAAGTGTGTGATCCTGTGAAACGGAGCATGCGCTGTGGGGAGGTTGGGTGTGCGGATACAATTTATTTCTTAGTCTCAATCGAAAGATTTTGCATGTGACTCCCAATTCTCATCTAACTATTGGGTTGGAATCTATTTCTGTGTAGCACATTGTAATCTTCCATGCACGCATTGATGTAAGTGAAGACATACAATATAATTCTCCATGCTAATTATTATTAATACCGATGAGTCGGGTTATGATCCAGTGCTAAAGAAATTTGAGCTCTTCTGCGTAGGGAGATAATTTTAGTTAATACACAGAGTTGTTGGTACCGTACGGCCGCAATGCCAGCCAAGATTCCAAAAAATATGAAATTTAAGTTTCAACTCTGCAGCAGAAATTCCTTGAACTTGACCAGTGTGCATTTCTCTTCACAAAACTTTCTTAAAGCATGTAGCTTATTAGCTTAATAATTAATAACGTTTTGACATCACTTCCTGCATTAAAATTGAGAGTTCCACGGTTTTCAATGCCTTAAAACTTCAGTATTCATTTCTCTCTGATATGACGCCTGACTTTGATTTAGTTGTCAGACATATCTGCTTCACAAGTTTAGCTAAGAGTTGGGTTCAAGGACACTCCGATATTATATAGAAAAATGGCTATGTTTGTTAAAAACGCACAAATGGAACAGCTTTTTCGAATAGAATTACACACAAATTAAAGATGCATGTAAATGGAGAAACTAAGCTATCGGGTAGTGTCTCGAAGGTATGGGTGATTGTTGTGAAGAAAACCCGATAATATTGACGACTGATTCACTTAGGTGATGTTCGGTACTGTATAATGGCACAATTTCTCCTATTACTCTATATAGACAACTGTTCATCCAAGCGGGTTGTGTATGTGTTATGTCATTTTCTCTGTTATGTGATTATTTCTTATTTATTGACACTATTAATGAGATGATGTGGTATTTACCCGAAAATATGGGTAATTTGAGTTTGTACAAGATCGAGACGAAAGATTCTACATGGGGAGTTTGGGACAAACTCGTATTATGTCACGATACCTGCAGACATTTGTGGCCAGTTATTGACAATGTAGATTCACCTGGACATATGGGTGGTTTTTATTATATTAAACGAAATATTATAGATTATGGACAACTGATTCTCCAGGGCGATAGTCGGTATATGTCAAGATTCCTTGGAACCATCGATGTCTAAGATTGTAGACCTATCTCAGAAGATATGAAACTTATTTAGTAGTACCTCAGAGAAGCCTGATCCAGGAGGTGGAAGGCCCTTAATTTGCATAAATCCAATATGGCCGCATAATACATACAGTAGCCTCCTGTTGGCGACTATTTGACAGCTTTGAATCGCCTTTTTACACGAGATTGGTTTTCTACGAGCCTGACTGACTCAAGAAGAAAATAATAACGATAATTGGAAACTTTATTACCCGTTGAATATCCAATATGGCCGCCAGAGCGTCACCAATAATGGTATTATTGCTATACACATGTATGTGTGTTTGTATACATGCTAATATATATCATATATATTTATAAAGGCTTCATTGAGAGGTTTCTGTACATGAAGCTCTGTTATGATCGACTCGATGAAGCACGCATGAAGGTTATTGGCTATTTTCTCTTCTATAGATATCCAATATGGCCACCAGCGCCCCATCCTCAATGCTTATTATCGGTACTAAAACAAATGTTTCGAAGGATGAAACTTCAGGTTATCGTACATGCCACGGTTGTGAACTACATCAAATGTTGCCAATTGGATTCTTCTCGGCTCCTTACATGTAAATTAGCATGTGTAAATCCAGCGGCAAAGGGAGTTACTCTTCCAACACCGGTTGGGATCAGGCTAAACCTGTGCTAAGTAACTACCCTGAGGTAGATTTCCTTGTTTCAAGTTTCACAAACAGTTTCGATATTTGGTACTCGACAAGATATGCTTTCACTGTCTCGCGTGATCGTTCATCTGCTATGCAAAACCCTGCTATCGTAGAAGCTAAATTAGACAAAGAGTTGTCGAAAGGTCGAGCTGCTGGTCCCTTCTCAACTCCTTTTGACAATAAGGTTTGCACTCCATTAGTCTTAGTCCCCAGAAAGGAACCTAATATTTTGGGGGCTCTTGGTGGCCGAGTTGTCTAAGGCGCATCACTGGTGATCGCAAGCCTCACACCGCCGAACCGGCACGGATTCGAGCCTCGCTGTTGCATGTGTGAAAGTTTGTCAGTTACATGCCGACGGGCCGGAGGTGGTTCTCTTCCCGTATCCCAGCTTTCTCCATCATTAATCTGGATATCACCATATGAGTGAAATAACCTTGAGTGTGACATTAAACCAAATCCCCCCTAATACCTTTAGGGTGATAACGATTTATCTTTCCCTGGAAAATCTGCCTTGTCTATTAACGGTGCGATTCAACAGGACCTATGATATGTTGAATACGTAGACATTAGATATCGCGATTGCACTAGTTCAAAAACCACTAAAGCCTGATGGCAAAAATCTGTTTAGATGAAGCCTTCCTCATCATACCTATAGAACCAGCGATTCACCCCTTATTGGGGTTTATCGGGGGGGCGACAAGTATTTTATGATCGGTGCCTCTCGATGGGATGCTCTACATCCTGTAAGATAATAAAGAGCTCAAGTCATTCTCTGCAATCGGTTATGGCTACAAAATTCGGCATATCAGAGGTGATCCACATACTGGACGACTTCATGTTCGTCGGTGCAAATGACGCTAGCCACTGTTCTATAGCTCTCAACACTTTCACTTGTGTGAGTATTTGGGCATTCCAATCAAACATGCTAAGACTTACTACCCATCAACTACTATGGTTATGCATGGGATTCAACTGGACTCCAAAACTATGAAAGCACCATTTCCAGAAGACAAAATTCATAAACTGAAAAGCATACTGGGTGAATTCTCGCGCTGCAAAAAGGTAACTCTTGTGGAACTGAAATCTCTCATTAGCTCGCACAATTTTGCCTGTAAAATCGTCGTGCCCGGCAGGGCATTTCTCCGCTGCCTGATTGACTTTAACAAAAGTCGTATCACAGGCTCACCATCACATTCGTTTGAATGAAGCTAGAGCCTATGTTAATACCTGGCTTGTATTCCTGGAGTCTTTCAACGGTAAAGTAATTTTCTTTCTCCAAATTGGGTATCCTCTGATGTGATCAAAACAGATCAAACTGTTTCCGACGCTGCTGGTACCTTGGGTTTGGTGGCTGTTTTTGGATCCTCGTGGATAGACCAAGAATGGCCAGCACATCTTGTCCACTTACATACCACGGTCAAGAAGTGCTTTCCATGAAAATTTGGGGCCATAAACTGGCAAATCATAACGTTCTCTTTCTTTGTGATAGTATGATCGTGGTTGAAATAATCACCACTCTTTCTTTGCTGATGAAATTAATGCGTCAGTTAGCAGTTGCCTGCCTTCGAAATGACAGTCTTTTCAGATTAAATCATATTTCGAAACAATCTTATTCATGACAAACTCTCGCGGTTACAATTTCAGGAAGCGCCGTCTCTAGCCCCTTGGCCAATCGCTCGTCGCACCGAATACCCTGTCTGTTGCTGAGTCTTTGAAGCAGAGTTCATCTGACGGTGTCCCTTGCAGAATCTTCCTTGAAAGTATACAAGCGCGCGCATGACAAGTATATAGAGATTTCCTCAATAACACTGGTCAGCGTGCCAGTGAGATATTCTTCATATCTTCGGCACAGTTGGTTTCCTTCAAAGCATTCTTGCATTTCCACAAGTATGCACCTTCCACAGCTTATACATTCGTGTCGGCTATCAGTTATGTGCACACTTTGGCTGAAGTACACGATCCTGCTCAGTTATTCAATGCCAAAATGCTCCTTACGGGCAAAATTACACGGCTGGATACCAGACTGCCCATAACTAAGGATATCCTCCATAAGATATTTGATGCTATACCCCACATTGTATCCATGTAACTCTTTTACGAGCAATGATCGTGGTAGCATTTCATGTATTCTTACGCGTTAGTGAATTGACAGTTCGTTCAAAACAAGACAGCAATAGCAATGTTCTTTAATACAACGATGTCTCTTTCTCCGATCAATCTGGCCCGTTACAAGGCATGCACATTTTTATCCGCAACTTCAAACGCAACACATCCCATAAACCAGTTCATTTGTTTATACTGATAATATTAGATATTGTCAGTTCAAGCAATCGGTGCTTATTTTCGCTGGCATATCTCACATCCGAGGACGGACCCCTGTTCTAATTTGCAGAGGATGCGCCCGTTTCAGCTGCCTATTTGTCAGCTCATGTAAAAAAACGGAATCTCTTTAATCGGCATTGATCCTCTTTAATAGGCCATAGTTTTCGCATTGGCGCTGCCACTTCATCTTCAGCAGCAGGAATCCGAATAACATTCAAAAATGTGTATAGATGGAATTCTAACGCTATATTAGTAGAACACATTTCACTTGGTAGCTATGCATTGTCCTCTCACGGGTTGCATTGTACGGTAGCCACAACAAATTTATTGCATAAATAAGTATCTGGTCCAACTTGACCCAGTTTGGCAAAGGTCAGTCAGGGTCTACCGTGCCATCTGAGTCAGTTATATATGATTATTTTCTAACATTCACTGTATACCTAACACCAAGAAAACAGTATAAAAAAATAATTCAAAATTTCGGATCGAAAATTCGTCAAAAATTGATCATTTTTTTGTGTTCTGACGTAGCTTTAACGTCATTATGGCGGCCATCTTGGATTATTTTGTATTTCTCGCTAGATCTTTGCCAGCACTATTGGTGTGGAAATTTTCAGACTCTTACCCCAGAGGATGGCGAATAGATGATGTTTTGAAAATCGTTGGGATAAAAATTGCCATTTATAGGCCCAAAATGACCCCGAGCCCCTAATGGATCACATATTGCTTCCTGGACCTCGAAGTCGGGGGCACCCCTTCTGATATTGTTCTCGGTGTCTCTGACGACACATGTGCCAAATTTGGTGCTTTATTCCACTTTGTCACGATAAAGTGAAAATCTGGCCTTAAGCCACCGGACTACACTAGATAGCGATTATCACCATATCCAATAATAAAACGGGATATTTGAGAAAAGTTTGACGTGATTGTTCACGGGGGACAATCAGTAGTTCGGCATTTAACTTGGCACGCCGTCCCTGAAAGGTTTGCCAGAGGCGATGTACTTGTAGGGTCTATTGTTATAAAAAGAAATAGACTTCGATATTAACAACATCATGTACATTAAACTTATAAAATTGACGTATTTCAGCGCCCATTTTTTTCTTATAACAGTTCCGTAAACTAAATTAGCGTATTTCTTATTAATGTGCATGAAAGTCCTGTATCCTTGATCGTTTATATTTGTAGGATCCCGTGACACAGTTTTCATTAGATCCGAACACATCTTTTTGTGACAACTGTAACTAAACAAATAATATTTTCATAATAAATAAGCCGATGTTAGCCACGCATTCCATTGAGTTAGTTTGGGAAATTCAATGGTCAGCACTGTACAGCTGTATATATCGTTTAAGTGACCGGTGGAATTCAAACAGTAAACCACAACCTTAAAAATTTTTCTGGCTTAGTTGCGAGATGTAACCAACCACAATCGGTATTTCTCGGTATACGTTTTATTTATTTTAAGGTATATATCGCGGAAAATCTAATTGGCGAGCTGCATATATTTTATGCACCCTGTATTTCTTGTATGACGAACACGAGTATAGCATTGCTTACACATATGATTTGTGATCAGTTGAAAAAAACACCTTTATTATTCGACAAGATTATCCGATATCGCTATAGCATTGTTTATATATTTATAATGCTTATACGCATGATTTTTTGCTCGTCTGTCGTGGATAATTGAAGTCATAAAAATGATTGCGTATTTTAAGTTGGTTAGTAAGTTGACGCTGATTGCAAATTTACGAACAGATAATTAATATATAATTTAGAATTCCTTCAAATGAAAAAAAAAATGCAACGGCTTATGTACACCGTCTACTTTCGCGTCTGTGACACAAAAATACCCGGATGATGGCATATTTTCGCAGCGCCATCTGTGGAACATGAGAAAAGAAGACATTGATTCTTCCCATATTGAACACCGATTCGTTGAATATTAAATAAATAAAACCCTTTTAACATCAAACATGCAGGGCTTAACGTCAGTTAGTCTCTTATAGTATTCAATACATTGTCTAATTCGCACAGGCCGTGACGACATAATTCTGTGTGGTAATGTGATGGGAAAGTTTTGAACAACCCGATCATATAGCATCCTTGGTTCGGTGCCATGATTTTACAGCGTACAACCGAGGGGTAATTCACTTATCCCACGAGGATAACTTCAGAGGAGTTCTCCATTTGCATCCAATCTTATGTGAATTTATCAAGAGAAAATGGAATTGCGTGTCTTGAAAAAAAAGGTATAAGCTCTAATTAAAGATAACACCTCACTGAAACTGTCGGGAAATATGAAAGGAAAAGGTGTTTTGTCGGAAACAACTGATCGATATTGATTGATAATTGATTACCTCATCGCGAACGAGTGGAGTAAAATTATTTCTGAGCCCACTATCTCATTATTTGGCTATTTACTTTTAATTACATATGTTCCTTAAAGAAGCAACCCGGTTGGCACGTAATAACAGCCGTCGTGTTGCAGAAAACCTTTCCACTAGTACGGTATGTCTGCTGGTTAGTATAACGGTTCTCGATCAATGTGTGTACACTTGTAAGATAGATTATGTAGTAAACCATATTCTTCGTGTAAAAAAGCCAGAGCGGTCCCGTAGTTACACCTTGAAAAGAAATAAATAAGGTTCAGTTAACGCTATATGGACTCGGGGGGGGGGGGTAGGGCGGGTAGCCCAGTTGTAGTTGCGAAATTTGCTTATATTGACGACTTTCATTGAGGAACATTTTTCTTTAAACATCTGTCGGTCGTCGATTCTTCAGCTGATACATCGAAGCTAGGACTACTTATCCAATACGACGACACCTGGGTTGACCATTTATCAATATTTGGATCTAGCTGTTCGACCTAGAAACGCTATAGACTGTTGGAGCATTTATAGTTCTTTATCTTTTGAAGTGCACATTTACATCCAGATTGGCTCTAATAGATCAGCGCTTGATGGACTGAGAATGTGTACGAATACTGGATTCCAGATTGCCGAATCGCTGTGACTATAGATACATGTATATAGACGGCTAATTTGGCGGCATGTATTTGAACTATTATATGTACCTAGTCTTGTCGTGAAAGATATTAAGACATGTAGCAATGTTCCCACGTCAATGTCATCAATGTTCCCGCTTCAATATCGGATGTTCCTGGTCGCATTCAAGGACTTTTCGCCAGTCTGAAGAGTTTAAAGATTCGGTCCGTGATTTTCTTTTCATGTATATTTGTCAATTTATAACGTCTGGTGCAGATTTCAGACCTATTGTAAATGTCTGGGCCTTTCCTTCGCCTATGCAACAACTACTAGTGAAATACTACGTGATGAGAAATTGATTTTAGATTGCTTCTTTGAAAGTAGAACGTGGCCTAATCCATTTTGAGTGAAATTTTGGAGCATTGCTCTTCAGTCTGATCTTTGAATGAGGACCAGTTCGAGGCTTTGAAAATTATAATGTCTTGAGAGGAGAGGGAGTAACGAATTCATGGCAAGGTACGAATCTAGCCAAACTCGTTTAACCCGTCCAGCCACTAAAAAAATCTGAATTAGAAGTTTCATAACAAAATACGGAAGATTATTTTCGAGTGCTAGGACCAGCTGTAAAATAAATGAATTCTTTCAGTGTAATTCTCTACAGGAAGCAGCAGTGACAATTCATTTCATTGAAACTTTTGCCAAAAGAACTCGAAAACATATCCGGAAATACAGTTTTTGTGTGACATGCTACTTCCGAAATGTCAGATAAAATGAGCGGCCATGTTGGCTTCGGCCTCTTGGCATGTACACATTGGTACATTTGGAGCTGGTTTTCATATCAAATGATCTTTATTTTTTATTCGGGTGAAAAATCTACAACCCCCTGCAAGTCTAGGTTCATTTTTCTAAACAGCTCATATGTTCACCAACATTGCGTTCCCCCTCCATGTCTTTTTTTTTTCAGACAGGAGACATGTCTCATGTTGATGGTTCTCTATGGAGCAAAAGTAAAATTCCTAAATACGAACTACGACTTGTTTATACAATCGAAATAATTCAGAGGATTTTGCTGGCGAAGATGAGATCTGGTATGCAAAAGCAACAGTTTGAATATTCATCTACTTCTTCGATTTCATTCTGTGATGGCTGAAGTGAATCACAAAACGAACCTGATCACAAAATTGGATTTATACTCGTCCACGTCAATGTTATTTATGCATTGAAAGCAAAGATTGATTAATCCTGTTTTTCGGTTTTAGTTTCCGTTAAGTGTTTGGTTACAGATTAATCCCGATTGGTGCCATTGGAATGTGTGTACCTTTGTTACCCGACACTCAGCTTAAATCTCCAATGGCGCCAACTTATTTGAAAAAAATGTGGAGAAAAATCCATGGCAATTTCTTCAAACCTTTTCTGTCGCTGAAGGTTGGAAATGTTCTTTGAATAAATAACAGTAGAATGAGTTTGAATTCCAGAGAAGTGCACGTGAGAAAGTAAAATAATGGTTGTGCTATTTGTCAAAACAGAGAGGCTTTTAAGCATCTTCAAATGCAGTCTCTGTTAATTGGCGCGCGGGAACATCGACGAGTCATCGCAGATTTCAAATATGCCAGTTGTTCTCCGTACTAAACTGTTGAATCTTTTGTCGCCAACGAAGCCTTACGTCAATTAATTATCGACAGATGTGAATTTTAGATTTCTTACGAAAAGCTAATCTCTCGACTGGGCACACAGGTGAACTAGCACTAGATAGCGATATCTAGTATTATAATGGGATATTTATTTTGAGAAAGGTTGACTTGTGATATTTCACAAGGGACAATCAGTATATTTCGGCATTTGACTTGCACACCGACCGTCCTCTGGACAACAAAAAGGTTTGCCAGATGCGATGTACACTGATGTAGGGTCTATTATTATTTCATGAAATAAGATAGGCTTCGATATTAACAAGTTCATGTACATTATAAACTTATAAAATTGACGTCCCGCTCCCATTCTTTTCGTATATTAGTTCAATATGGAACACTAAATTGGTATCTTTTTTCATTAATTTCCTTAATTTCAAATCAGATCGTTGATCGTTTATATATTTTCAGAATTCGTGTCACAGTTTTCATTAGATCAGAACAGTTTTGTTTAACAACTGTAACTAAGCAATAATATTTTCATGATAAATAGGCTATTTTGCAAATAAGTCTATTTTAACCACGCATTCCATGAAGAAGTTTGGAAAATTCAATCGTATCGTTTTAGCGGCTGGTGGAATTTAAACAGTAAAGAACAACCTTAATATTTTTTCTTACGTATAGATGCGAGAAGGCACGTTTTATTTATTTTAAGGTATATTGCGGAAAATCTATTCGCCGAACTGTATATACTTTGTGCACCCTGTATTTCTTGCACGAGCATGCAGTATAGCATTCCTTACACGTATTATTTATGTTAAGTTGAAAAATATCACATGAAAAGCACAACGCACACAGCGAACATTTTGTTGTATTAGAACAAAAACATTGTTTCGTATACTTTTGCCTGCTTTTGTTCCTGTTCACTTTCATTTCATAAACAAACCGCCAGCGCCACAAGTAGACGTAGCCTCGTTTGTCATATGGGCGCGGCTCGCCAGTTGATTGGTTAATAATTGGTAAATGTCCGAGAAATTTTCGCAGGCACCGTACACAGACAACAAAAAGTTGTTCCAGGGCAAAATATCAAACAAGTTTGATCTCACGAACATTTATTCGGACCAGATGCTTTCTATTTTTGGGCCCCGCACACAGTATAGTACAGAAACAGTTCAGAACAATGTTTTTGTTCCAATTCAACAAAATGTTCGCTGTGTGCGTTGGGCTTAATATTCCTCAAGATGACCTGATATCACTATGTCATTATTTATATATTTATAATGCTTCCACGATTTTTTGCCCGTCTGTGGTGGATAAATGAAGTCATGAAAATGATTGCATATATTAAGTTGGCTGACAGTGCCATGGTTGCAAATGTACGAACAGATAATGAATATATAATTTAGAATTCCTTCAAATGAAAAGAAAAAATGCAACAGCTTACGTGCACCGTCTACTTTCGCGACTGTAACCCTTTTACCATCAAACATGCATGGTTTAACGACAGTTAATCTGTTATAGTATTCAATACATTGTTTAATTAGCACAGGCCGTGACGAAGTAATTCTGTGTATAGTAATGTGATGGGGAGTTTTGAACGACCCGATCATATAGCATCCTTGGTTCGGTGCCATGGTTTTACAGCGTACAACCGAGGGGTAATTCACTTATCTCATGGGGATATTTCCCCATTTGCATTCAATTTTATGTGAATTTATCAAGAGAAAATAGAATTGCGGTGCTGAAAAAAAAGGTATAAGCTCTAATTAAAGATAATAGCTCACTGAAGCTGTCGGGAAATATGAAAGGAAAAAGTGTTGTTGTCGGAAACACCTGATCGATATTGATTACCTCATCGCGAACGAGTGGAGTAAAATTATTTCTGTGCCCATTATCTCATTATTTGGCTATTTACTTTTAATTACATATGTTCTTTAAAGAAGCAACCCGGTTGGTACATAATAACAGCCTTCGTGTTGCAGAAAACCTTTCCGCTAGTACGGTATGTTAGCTGGTTAGTATAACGGTTCTCGAACAATGTGTGTACACTTGTAAGATAGATTATGTAGTAAACCATGTTCTTCTTGTAAAAATTCCAGGACGTGCCTGTAGTTACACCTTGAGAAGAGATAAATCTAGTTCACTTAAAACTATATGGACTTGGAGATTTAGAATGAAGCCCGTGGGGTAGGTGGATGGGGAGAGTTATAGATGCTAAATTTGCGCATACTGCCGATTTTCATTGAGGATCGTTTTGCTTTAGACATCTGTTGGTGTATTCTTCAGCTTATCTGATACATCGAATCTAAGACTACTCATCCAATACGACGACACCTGGGTTGACCATTTATCAATATTTAGATCTGTCTGTTCGACCTAGAAACGCTATAGACTGTTGGAGCATTTATAGTTCTTCATCTCTTGAAGTGCACATTTACATCCAGATTGGCTCTAATAGATTAGCGCTTGATGGACTGAGAATGTGTACGTATACTGGATTCCAGATTGCCGAATCGCTGTGACTATAGATACATGTATAAAGACGATTAATTTGGCGGCATGTATTCGAACTATATGTACTCAGTCTTGTCGTGAAAGATATTAAGGCATGTAGCAATGTTCCCACGTCAATGTCATCAATGTTCCCGCATCAATATCGGATGTTCCTGGTCGCATTCAAAGACTTTTCCGCCAGTCTGAATAGTTTAAAGATTCGGCCCCTGGACTTCTTTCATATATATTTGTCAATTTGTAACGTCTGGTGCAGATTTCAGGCCTATAGTAAATGTCTAGGCCTTCCCTCTGTCTACGCAACAACTACTTGGAAAATACGTCGTGATGAAAAATTGATTTTAGATTGCTTCTTTGAAAGTAGAACGTGGCTTAATCCATTTTGAGTGAAATCTTCAAGCATTGCTCCTCAATCTGATCTTTGAAGTAGGATGAGTTCGACGTTCGGCATGGAACGTATTGATATACAGACGTAATGTCTTTTCTTGAGAGGAGGAGAGTGACGAGTTCATGTCAAGGTACGAGTCTAGCCAAACTCGTTTAACCCGTCGACAATTTGTTAGAGGCTGACATTGGAATTGGAACTCGAATATGGTCTTTTCAAGGAATCTGGTCCATTGTAATCCCTTATTTAGCGTCTGCAATTATAGAATTGCATTAAATATTATTAGCATGATTCAGTTGTTCTTTATAAGGCATTGTCTTCAGTACGCTGAGGGATCCTTACTGTTCTTAAACAGGGTCCTTCGTAGACTGTCTCATGGTCTGCTTCTCTTGTTCAGACAGCGATTGGTCGTGACAAAGACGCCATTACATATAATCCAAGCCATCCTACTCTTCAGATTCACGTGACCTCACTTCCGGTTTTGCATACGGCGCGCCCACGGCGAAAACTGGGCGAACCATAAGCCAATTGAGCTAATATGTGCAATGGCGCAGTTTTAAGAGAAATTGAATTAATGTTTCTTGCTGGGTTTTGAGGTGTTCTAACCGGTCTATAAGGAAAAATGGAGTCGTTCTTTCGTTTTCCTGCAACAATAACCAATCAAACCTTATTTACAGCGTCTACTGTCTTATCAAATCTGAGCTCCCTATATTCCGAATCTGTCATACCTCGTCTAATTCAGACGTCAACTTAAATGTTCTATCGAATCAGCATATCTCAACTCAAGCGGGACTGTTGTTAACTTGTTGAAATACATTTGATATCATCCTTGAAAATGTAATATCTCACAATTCACTAGTAATAGAGATATGAAACTTCATGTATGTATCACTAACGGTCTGGCAATATTTCTATGAAAAATAATTTAAAAACTTTTATCAACTTTGTCGAATTTTGTGCATCAGATCTCAATTTTAGATCTTCAGAAAGATTTACGGAGAATGCAAAGGAGGCCTTTATGGTGCTCATTTAACCGTTATGTTCAACATATCTATTTCCGGAAAACATTGTTTAACATTGGAACTTTCCGTATCGTGGCACTGTTGTTAACTTAGAAAAGTGGGAAAATGAAATTTTGAAATATAACTGCTAACATAACACGATAATGGCCTCATATTTGTTATTGGAAGAGCTATTTCAAAAGAGTTCACTTCCCAAAATTGAGATCTAGCGGATGAAAAATTGACCAAATTTCTCGGGTTGCAATCAAGTGGACTTCCTATGCATTGTTGAGAAAAAAAATCACATGCGTCTGCGGGTCCGTCATGTTGATGTACAACGATGCCTGACTGACATATGTTACTTACATGTACATCCATCTTTACAATGTCAATGTTTCTCTGCGAAATCTTGTCCATCTTGTATAGTAGGCCACATTCCACCCAATTTCAGTGTATACCGGATACCAATGAATATGTCACATGATAACATGCCATGATGGCGTAAAACAAGGCATCTGATTGGTCAATATACACAGGATGTTGCTTTGCTGATTGGCTGAAATTTAGTGGCATATCTCATGAACACTATTCATTCCGATGTATACCAGGGCTATCAAGGATAGATAGCGAGGTTGATTTACACCAGAGCGTTATTTGACAGATCTTAC
This sequence comes from Hanleya hanleyi, assembly GCA_036873755.1. Taxonomy (NCBI): domain Eukaryota; kingdom Metazoa; phylum Mollusca; class Polyplacophora; order Lepidopleurida; family Hanleyidae; genus Hanleya; species Hanleya hanleyi. Next base: position 95,559 of record JAVTVY010035040.1, on the reverse strand, counting down.
GCCAAACTCTGAAGCCGATACCGATGTCTTGCTCAGATAGAATCCAAAACCAGTGTTCATTCAATTCTCATTAACCCGGTCATGTGGCTATACCTGAAGTATTCCGACCAACTCAACAGTATGCAAGCCTGGGACTCGAAGTCTGATCTCTGTTGACACCATCAATGTATACTCCTGGACGCTTTATTGATGAGTATTGAAAGATCAGTCCATGTCGGGGGTCGAGAGACGTCAGTGTATGAAGCGGTTACGGTCGTGTCGATCAGCAATTAAATCATCGATCAAATCCCCAGATACAGAACACATGGAAATTACCACTTCACGGTTAAGGTAGACCGGTCAGCGTAGAGTGTGATGTGTTGGGAGAAACAGCCAGTTCGACCAGAGATGACCACTGGAATAATCGGCCGTCTGTCACGTAAAATCTGATTGAAGTTGGGATGGAAGAATGTGACAAGAAATGAATAGTGTTGTCAGTTTCGATTTGTCGATATTTTTGGTATATTCGCTTACCATACAGGGTATGTAGTGGTTGATATCTTCTCGTCTAGGTCTCCAAGCCGTAATTTGGCGTGTCGATACAGAAATTACCACAACAGTTGTACCACTCTCTTACAGCAACAATTGTGCCACTCTCTTACCGCAACAATTGTGCCACTCTCTTACCGCAACAATTGTGCCACTCTCTTACCGCAACAATTGTGCCACTCTCTTGCCTGCAGTCTTCTATAACATTTGTTTTCGCATGTTAGTCTGCATTTCTATAGCTTCTAATGGGCAATTCCCACTATAGTTCAAGTTAATCCCCGGACAATGCTGTCTGGTCTCGATAGTTTGAACTCGTTTCTAAGTCTGCTTCTCAGTTACATTGCAGAAGACTGAATTCAGCCTCATTTATCACTACAAGTGAACTCCGTTCAGACAGTGATCCTGATTTCCAGTCAATTCTTGTGGACACTTTGGATGACGTAAATATATGATCACTAAACAACGAATTGAGGGAATTAGATTAATAGTCATAGAGCCATAATGATATGACAGCACTATCAAATTACCAGACGAAAATAGATGACTTGTTGATACAAGCTTCAGCTTAAAGTATGGCAATATCAGTAAACTCAGAACAGGGGAATTGTTCTTCTTCAGAAAACCAGTCTGTGGGTCCCGACTCAACAAAGTTTTATATGTCCAATGACCAACGATACATTCAGCATTTACAGGTAGCGTATATTACTAGAGTCATTAAAACGAGACCGTTGGCGTCACGTGTTAGACTCGCAATCAAGTCGACCAATAGGTGGCATTCGCGACTGCTCGGCCGATTCTGTCGAAGTCATCAGACCTCGCTTATTAATGGTGTAGGGATTTGAGCGCTCAGCTGTAAACCGTGATCCGCCGGACGTGTATCACATCACATACTATAGGACGTGTGTCCGCTCACGTAGTCCTCGTTGTATTTCTCCCTTATCAGGAGATAACTACATATCTATTCATTGCATTTTCTACTTGATTTTGCCCCCGAAGGCTTTATCCCTGGCAACGGAAGTGACAGCTGCTCGAAGTTTAAGCGTGACACTTTGCTTGAAAGAAGTTTGTAGCAGGGATTATCTATCCCGGATTAAAGTATGAGACCGTGCCGAGTGGAATAAGTGGATCTCAGATAAATAGTTAGCCAATGAGAAAGCTCGTCTTAAATCAAAATGGCGCTATCCGACAGAACAATTACTGATGTGGAAACAGCTGGAACGGCTCACTGCCACTGGCTATCAATATGGTCTACATTTAAAGATCCCATGGAATCCGTAACATGCAGTGGTGATGGAAACACAGAACGGCGAAGACGTCATACATGAATGATCCCACATGCGTCACTTCCGGAAAAGCTGTTGATGCGAATCGAACAGGGGCTTGTTCTTGAATTGATATTAATATACTCTCCTCCTATAGCAACAAGCTCCTCATTTAACTCTATGTTGGATGACATCTATATATGCTTCGCTGCCGGTTTAAACTCTCTGGTTAGCCAGGTGCTCTCTTGGGAGTTTCATTTGGCACCTCTCTGTTATGTGTAATAACATTATATAACCGTATGCTAAGTGATTTGTGGAGTTTTCTGTCGTGATATTTCATAATCAATTTAATGGCATTTCTGGTGGTATTTGTTACAGGATACTCTATCCCGGTAATACGACCATTGGAAAGACCGTAATGAAATCTATATGCAATGCTACTGTTCGCTCAAATACAGGTATTTCCCGGAGTAGCGGCCGAGTATTATACGATCCATTATAGCCTGTATCGATCTGCACTCGGCATAGAACTGAGGCGAGAGAAAAGTCACAGCGCTATCAAGGCATCATTATTATATTACAGTGATATGTCAATTGACGAAGAGGCTTGTCACAATAAATCACCATAACTCAGACGTTATGTAACGTCGAGCCTCCTTCATCGCATGCGATAGAGTGGATGAAAATATTAGCTGGTAATATCTTTTCTCTTCACCCAAATCCCGTTAAGGGTTTATTCTCATACACCGTACTGATAGTGCATAATTCTATAAAATAGAGACAGACATTCGTTGAGACTCTGGTCTCTATTCATGCTGGGACGAGTATAGTATAGTTTAATATTCGTCTCAGATTCATGGTAGGTGCATGACCATCTTGTTTCGGTGTGTTCACGTCAAAGCGAGGAACGAATGCACAGGGGCTCGTTACCGTTGTTAATTGGTTAATTAGGTTAATTACAGGGGAGGGGGTCGAGGTAAGGAATACATTTATTCCCTACCTCGACCCCCCCCATAATCAACCTAATTAACCAATTAACAACGGTAACGAGCCCCTGTGCACGAAGGCTGACGTCCTTGACAGCAGAACGAGCTACTTTTAACGGGTCCTACTAATTACCACAATGGACCACAAGCACCCATCAAATTAGCATAACAGACCACAACTGACCGTCAAATTACCACAGTTGAACACAACGGACGCCAAAAGTACCACATCCAACCATCAAATTACCACAACGGACACGCACCATACCACAATGAACCCCCAAATTACCACTACAGATCCAATATACAACGGATCCCAAAAGACCACAATAAACTCCACATATACATTAGTATGATTATATTACGACTGTCTACTATGTTGGCATTGTGGTGATTAGTAGCACCGCTTTCGACAACGAATTTGTTGTCATTTTGTGGTCCGTTGTGGTAAGTTGAAGGTCCCTTGTTGTTCGATGTGGTGATTAGTAGGACCGAGTCGAGCATGAGCACAGCCATCTTGAATATCCTCAACACATCCAGGGGACTACTTCACGAAATGTAGGCATAATTTTATCATTATTATCTGCCATAAATAAACTGTGTTCTTTTGGATTCATATTAGTTATTCGATATTCAACCATTAATATAACAATTTTGTAATGCAATAATGCTTTCCATCAAATTCTGGGGAAATCTTTGCGCCAATGTCCGGTCAACACGCACGAACCATTAGAGAGGCATCGCAACAAGCCAAACGTTGGCGAATGCACACGAATGATCGTGCATATGTACATTTAGCCGCATATTATAGTTCCCTAGCTGTCTATGGTTTAATAACACTACACCAGGTGTATTGCTGAGTTTAACCATGCCAAGTGGAACAAGCTACACCTGTTACCTTGGCCGAATATCACATATTTCTAATCAGAATACGGATCGGTGATGTCACAGTCTAAGTAAATCGTGATCTAAAATAACCGCTTTGACATGTCGCTGTATTGAGCGACATGTCAGATGGGAGCGTTTTTTTCTAGATGTGGTTTTAATCAAATTTATCTCTATAAATATTTCGTAGTGTCCATATTAGGAGAAGTGCCCTATTCGAAATTCAGTTGGCTGTTCGAATGATATGAAATTCTCCGTTTGAAAATCAATAAAATGCACCGCTCGCCATATTTGAGGATCGAAATCGAACAATCTTCCCATCATGGAGCTGTGAATTAAAAAAAAAGGTTATTCTACTCGACATATCATTTTCTGGCCTTAATGTGCTGTTTTTGTGGAGAAAATTGGTTCATTTAGAAATCAAAAGAAAAAAAAATTGAAAGCAGTTCCGTTCCAGCTCCCAAGCCCGAAGAAAAACGTAATTCTTTGAAACAGGGGTTTCACATGCTACGGTATTCACCTCAAATCGCGCAATCCAGGTATAGGGTTATTGTGAAAGGTTATTACAAGTGGTTTGAACTTTCGTAACTATAGGCCTATTAGTATGTGGTCCTTGTAGCAGGATTGAGCCCATGGGGCTGGAATCTTTCGAGAATGGGTAGTTTCCACTATAGTTCAAGTTAATCCCTGGACAATGTTGTCTGACCTCGATGACAGCGAGTGGTGATAACTGGTATATTTTCGACCTGAGGTTACGAGGGTTATCATTAATGGGATGGGTGGGTAGGAATTTGGCTTAATGTCACACTCAAGGTTGTTTCACTCGTATGGTGACAGTCAGTTTGGTTGGTGGAGGAAGCCGGAGTACCCGGAGAGAACCACTGTTCGGTGGTGGGAATATTTTATCCATATCATCCTATTTACACCATATGCAGTTATCAAAAACCCGCTCCATGTTATAAACATAGGGGATAAATCATGAGAACATCCCGAAGCTCACGGTGGCCCACGTGCTGTGCACCAGTATTGCCGACACTGGAGCAAGAAGCAAAGTCCAAGGATTAATGTGGAAAGCTGCCACTGGATTTAAAAGTTAGGTTTTCACATACCATATCTGTATATAGGACTATAGTATGTCACTGTCAGCATCCAGTTCTACATTCAAGTCTCGTAAGGAAATGTTGGGGAAGCTCCACGAGCTTAGATCAAAATAGGAAAAATCTAACGAAAATGTCCCTAATTGTATTGGCTGGCTCCTTTGGGGTGGTCACTTAAATTGCACATGAACCGGAAACTGGATTAATTCTAAAGAGCCTTCCCGCAGTAAATCTGGTTTTACGATGGACGGAACTATCTTCATTATATGTCGATTTCCCAGAGGTTTTATCGAATTTATCGGGGGAGAGATTTCCGACTGCAATACCACTCATAAACCCGTGTTATATCATATGGTTTTGTAATCAGAACAAAGTGCATTACTGCAGAGAAATTGAAGTTTGACGAAATGAAAAAGATGTCGTGTATTTTTCCCCAATATTCCTGATGTACGGTGCCGTTCAACAGCTGAAATTTTCTTATTTGCAGCGTGTAGAACAAACTGAACTCTACAAAATGACCGTGCATATATCGGTAATATATCACGTTTGAAATAAATTTGTAATTCTCTTCTTATAAAACTCCAGTACAGTTCTTTCGTGACTCAATTACATAGGGAGACATAATGTATTCATGATCATTGGCACAAAGGTCACTGATGCCGTATAAAGTAATAAAAGGAGGTTCGTGGGAGGGTCCTTATCCCATGCCCAGTGAAAATGTCGAATGATAAAACCGAACACACCTCTATGACCGTACACGGCATTGTTGACCTTTGTGCTAGTGAACACGAATATATTATGACGTCTCCCTATGTAATTGAAACAGCTGTACTGGAGTTTCGCATGGAGAGAATTACAAAGTTATTTAAGCGTCATTTATTATCGATATCACGGAGTGATGGTGGTCATTTCGTAGAGTTCAGTTTGTTCTACACGATGGTAAAAAGAACATTTATGCAGAGTTAACTATTAATGCTTTGACAAGCTCCAAAGCAGACGACTAATTAAAACGGACAGACTAAAGCACCATTACAGTTATGGAGTGATCAACTCCCCTTGCCATCTTGGCGAATTGACTTGGTCCATGAGTCAGATTTTCTGTGCACTGACCTTGACCTTTGTCATGAATTACGTTCCATTATGTTTTAATTTTAGGCCACAATCCTCTCTATTCGGATCTGTGTATCGATTTCATTTTCAACTTCAGTAAATAGAGACATGGAATTATTATGTGCGCAAATATTTCTTGATGGAAGTTAATGTGTTACAGCGTTGATCTGCTGCAGACAAGTGGACTCTCTGGAAGAGAGGTATTAGCATTGCTTACAGGACCGATTGTAACTTGGTAACTGCAATATTTATGCAATAATCAATGACAATTAAGCCTCAAAGTCTTGTTTGTCTATACCCATATATGTAAGTGAAGAATTATAATCCCAAATGTTAATTGTTTTCACCCATTTTCACCCATGCGTCTGCGGGTCCGCCATGTTGATATACAACGATACCTGACTGACATATGTTACTTACACCCATCTTTACAATGTCAAGGTTTCTTTTTGACTCAGGCGAAATCTTGTCCATCTTGCATAGTAGGCCACATTCCACCCAATTTCAGTGTATATCGGATACTAATGAATATGTCACATGATAACATGCCATGATGGCGTAAAACAAGGAATCTGATTGGTCAGTATACACAGGATGTTGCTTTGCTGATTGGCTGAAATTTAGTGGCATATCTCATGAACACTATTCATTCCCATGTATACCAGGGCTATCAAGGATAGATAGCGAGGTTGATTTACACCATGCTAGGAGACAGAGCGTCAATTGACAGGTCTTACGCCAAACTCTGAAGCCGATACCGATGTCTTGTTCCGATAGAATCCAAAACCAGTGTTCATTGAATTCTCATTAACCCGTCCATACGGCTATACCTGAAGTATTCCGACCAAGTCAACAGTGCGCAAGCCTGGGACTCGGAGTCTGATCTCTGTTGACACCATCAATGTATACTCCTGAACGCTTTATTGATGAGTATTGAAAGATCAGTCCATGTCGGGGGTCGAGAGACGTGATCTACACAGTCAGTGTATGAAGCGGTTACGGTCGTGTCGATCAGCAATTAAATCATCGATCAAATCCCCAGATACAGAACACATGGAAATTACCACTTCACGGTTAAGGTAGACCGGTCAACGTAGAGTGTGATGTGTTGGGAGAAACAGCCAGTTCGACCAGAGATGACCACTGGAATAATCGGCCGTCTGTCACGTAAAATCTGATTGAAGTTGGGATGGAAGAATGTGACAAGAAATGAATGGTGTTGTCAGTTTCGATTTGTCGATATTTTTGGTATATTCGCTTACCATACAGGGTATGTAGTGGTTGATATCTTCTCGTCTAGGTCTCCAAGCCGTAATTTGGCGTCTCGATACAGAAATTACCGCAACAATTGTACCACTCTCGTACAGCAACAATTGTGCCACTCTCTTACCGCAACAATTGTGCCACTCTCTTACCGCAACAATTGTGCCACTCTCTTACCGCAACAATTGTGCCACTCTCTTGCCTGTAGTCTTCTATAACATTTGTTTTCGCATGTTAGTCTGCATTTCTATAGCTTCTAATGGGCAATTCCCACTATAGTTCAAGTTAATCCCCGGACAGTGCTGTCTGGTCTCGATAGTTTGAACTCGTTTCTAAGTCTGCTTCTCAGTTACATTGCAGAAGACTGAATTCAGCCTCATTTATCACTACAAGTGAACTCCGTTCAGACAGTGATCCTGATTTCCAGTCAATTCTTGTGGACACTTTGGATGACGTAAATATATGATCACTAAACAACGAATTGAGGGAATTAGATTAATAGTCATAGAGCCATAATGATATGACAGCACTATCAAATTATCAGACGAAAATAGATGACTTGTTGATACAAGCTTCAGCTTAAAGTATGGCAATATCAGTAAACTCAGAACAGGGGAATTGTTCTTCTTCAGAAAATCAGTCTGTGGGTCCCGACTCAACAAAGTTTTATATGTCCAATGACCAACGATACATTCAGCATTTACAGGTAGCGTATATTACTAGAGCCATTAAAACGAGACCGTTGGCGTCACGTGTTAGACTCGCAATCAAGTCGACCAATAGGTGGCATTCGCGACTGCTTGGCCGATTCTGTCGAAGTCATCCGACCTCGCGCAACCGTGATCCGCCGGGCGTGTATCACAGCGCATATTATAGGATGTGTGTTCGCTCGTTGGAGATAAAATACATACATATGAATTGACTATTATCTTGATTCTGCCCCCGAAAGATGTCGTCTTATTTGAGGTGTTTCACCTGGCTTTTCATCTCAAACCGATGTCCATGGCAACGGAAGTGGCAGCTGACATGCGCTGCTAGAAGTTTCAGAGTGATACAGTGCTTGAAAGCAGTTTGTAGCAGGGATTACCCATCCTAGCAAGGATTATCTATCCCTGATTAAAGTACGAGACCGTGCCGAGTGGAATAAGTGGATCTCGGAAAAATAGTGAGCGAATGAGAAAGCTCGTCTTAAACCAAATGGCGCTGTCCGACTGGTATGAAAACCACAGGGAAAAGTAGCACTGTTTAAAATTAAAATTAATTTTTTTTAAATTTTAATTTTTTTTTTTTTTTTTTTGAACATCTTGGGAACACTAAATTATTATATAGCTTACTATAATACTCATACATGGTCATATTTTAAAGCGCGACGCTGATTGGTTATCCAAACAAAACGGGTATATTTAGAGATATTCCGACCAATCAGCGTCGAGCTTTTATCGCCGACTCGGCCAGAAGAAAATTCAGCCGGAAGCCGGGGTTGAAGTTAAAATGGTTTGAATACAAGAAAACGATTTACCATAGGGCGATGTCATGGAGTAATGTCAGCACAGGTACGTTATGTATTGACACCCTGCTTGAAAAAGCAGACCAATTTATGCGGTGATTGAAGAGATCACTGGCCAAAACTGCCTGTCCAGTGCGGTTTATATTGACATTTTCTGGCCACGATCTTGTCCGAGTAAAGAAAATTCAGCGTAACATCGGACTTCATCTGGGTGTACAGTGATAATTAGTAAGTTGTTAGGATTATCACACGTCGACATAAACTATAGCATGTCCTCGTTCAATCGCATACTACTTTGGCACATTTCGTGCGCTGGTTCGATCGCTAGACCGATTTAAACGAAGGTGGTGTTTTCTCTTAGCGTCATTTTCGAGGCCATGTTGTCAACCTGGTCTATGTATAGGGTACATACTATACAGTGTAATTTTCCATGCGTGGCAAACACGGGCTCGCGCTTAAAATATGACTATGTATGAGTATTATAGTAAGCTATATAATAATTTAGTGTTTCCAAGATGTTAAAAAAAAAATTAAAATTTTAAAATTTAAAAAAATTAAATCTGACAAAACAGTGCTACTTAGCCCTGTGTTGAAACAGCTGAAACGGCTCACTGCCAGTGGCTGTCGATACGGTCTACATTAACAGATACCCTGGAATCCGTAACATGCAGTGGTGATGGAAACACAGAACGGCGAATACGTCATACATGAATGACCCCATATGCGTCACTTCCGGAAAAGCTATTGATGCGAATCGAACAGAGGGGCTTCTTCTTGAAGTGGCCAGTTATTAATTATGATATTAATATACTCTCCTCCTACTCCAACATCAAGCTCCTGTGGAATCGAATTCATTTAACTCTATGTTGGATGACATCTATATATGCTTCGCTGCCGGTTTAAACTCTCTGGTTAGCCAGGTGTTCTCTTGGGAGTTTCATTTGGCACCTCTCTGTTATGTGTAATAACATTATATAACCGTATGCTAAGTGATTTGTGGAGCTATTTTGTCGTGATATTTCATAATCAATTTAATGGCATTTCTGGTGGTATTTGATACAGGATGTTTTATGAGATCGCGATACTCTATCCCGGTAATACGACCTTTGGAAAGACCGTAATGAAATCTATATGCAATGCTATTGTTCGCTCAAATACAGGTATTTCCCGGAGTAGCGGCCCCAGTATTATACGATCCATTATAGTCTGTATCGATCTGCACTCGGCATAGAACTGAGGCGAGAGAAAAGTCACAGCGCTATCAAGGCACCATTATTATATTACAGTGATACGTCAATTGACGAAGAGGCTTGTCACAATAAATCACCATAACTCAGACGTTATGTAACGTCGAGCCTGCTTCATCGCATGCGATAGAGTGGATGAAAATATTAGCTGGTAATATCTTTTCTCTTCACCCAAATCCCGTTAAGGGTTTATTCTCATACACCGTACTGATAGTGCATAATTCTATAAAATAGAGACAGACATTCGTTGAGACTCTGGTCTCTATTCATGCTGGGACGAGTATAGTATAGTTTAATATTCGTCTCAGATTCATGGTAGGTGCATGACCATCTTGTTTCGGTGTGTTCACGTCAAAGCGAGGAACGAATGCACAGGGGCTCGTTACCGTTGTTAATTGGTTAATTAGGTTAATTACAGGGGAGGGGGTCGAGGTAAGGAATACATTTATTCCCTACCTCGACCCCCCCATAATCAACCTAATTAACCAATTAACAACGGTAACGAGCCCCTGTGCACGAAGGCTGACGCCCTTGACAGCAGAACGAGCTACTTTTAACGGGTCCTACTAATTACCACAATGGACCACAAGCACCCATCAAATTAGCATAACAGACCACAACTGACCGTCAAATTACCACAGTTGAACACAACGGACGCCAAAAGTACCACATGCAACCATCAAATTACCACAACGGACACGCAACATACCACAATGAACCCCCAAATTAACACTACAGATCCAAATATACTACAACGGATCCCAAAAGACCACAATAAACTCCACATATACATTAGTATGATTATATTACGACTGTCTACTATTTTGGCATTGTGGTGATTAGTAGCACCGCTTTCGACAACGAATTTGTTGTCATTTTGTGGTCCGTTGTGGTAAGTTGAAGGTCCCTTGTTGTTCGATGTGGTGATTAGTAGGACCGAGTCGAGCATGAGCACAGCCATCTTGAATATCCTCAACACATCCAGGGGACTACTTCACGAAATGTAGGCATAATTTTATCATTATTATCTGCCATAAATAAACTGTGTTCTTTTGGATTCATATTAGTTATTCGATATTCAACCATTAATATAACAATTTTGTAATGCAATAATGCTTTCCATCAAATTCTGGGGAAATCTTTGCGCCAATGTCCGGTCAACACGCACGAACCATTAGAGAGCCATCGCAACAAGCCAAACGTTGGCGAATGCACACGAATGATCGTGCATATGCACATTTAGCCGCATATTATAGTTCCCTGGCTGTCTATGTTTTAATAACACTACACCATGTGTATTGCTGAGTTTAACCATGCCAAGTGGAACAAGCTACACCTGTTGCCTTGGCCGAATATCACACATTTCTAATCAGAATACGGATCGGTGATGTCACAGTCTAAGTAAATCGTGATCTAAAATAACCGCTTTGACATGTCGCTGTATTGAGCGACATGTCAGATGGGAGCGTTTTTTTTCTAGATGTGGTTTTATTCAAATTTATCTCTATAAATATTAGTAGTAGACGGGCCCTGCTGTGAATGGACCAATCAAAATTGAGAACGAAAGTAGGTCAAGTATGACGCGTTTGACGTCATCGTATGACGTAATTAGGGCGTGGTCGTAAGAAACCGGTTTAACCGGTCGTAAGAAACCGGTAAAACCAGTTTAACCGGTTTAAATAGGGCGGTATGGTGACAGCCCCTTTGTTAGCAGCCCCTTTGTTAGCTAACAATAAAAACATCACGTGACCCTTAGACGGCTAATAGGATAAAAGGAGAGAGTTTTAGAGTTCAGTGGTCACATGCCACTGGCGCACGAAGGTGCGTTTTTACGTATTTGGTCGATCTCCTGTCTCGGTATACAATGGATGACGAGAAAGCATTTGATGAAGGTAAGTTCGCATTATCAATCATTCCTTTGAGCACAAGCGGTTCGTTTCTTAAAAGAAGGTCTTTCATATATTATAGACTAACACATCGCACTGTATTAGAGCAAATGCCACGTATAGTTAACTAGCTGTGCGGGTTAAATTATATGCCTCGGAATGTCACAGTCTACCGAGCATCTATTGACGTTCTCCGGGCGTAACGGTCCATTACACTTTAGCGATCTCCTTTGATACGTGCCGGTGCACACTGAAACGACATTCTTTCTTTCTTGGATTTTCCTAGTCTAAAACAGTTGGATAATCTAGGTTTATTATTTATTCGGCCTTTAATATATATATGGGGAGAATTTCTGTTAAATACTGGTCATACCGACGGTGCGTGTATAGATAACTGACCGTGCGGGTTAAATTATATGCCTCGGAATGTCACAGTCTACCGAGCATCTATTGACGTTCTCCGGGCGTAACGGTCCATTACACTTTAGCGATCTCCTTTGATACGTGCCGGTGCACACTGAAACGACATTCTTTCTTTCTTGGATTTTCCTAGTCTAAAACAGTTGGATAATCTAGGTTTATTATTTATTCGGCCTTTAATATATAGATGGGGAGAATTTCTGTTAAATACTGGTCATACCGACGGTGCGTGTATAGATAACTGACCGTGCGGGTTAAATTATATGTCTCGGAATGTCACAGTCTACCGAGCATCTAATGCCCTTGTCCGGGCACGGTCCATTACACTTTAGCGATCTCCTTTGATACGTGCCGGTGCACACTGTAACGACATTATTTCTTTCTTGGATTTTCCTAGTCTAAAACAGTTGGATAATCTAGGTTTATTATTTATTCGGCCTTTAATATATAGATGGGGAGAATTTCTGTTAAATATTGGTCATACCGACGGTGCGTGTATAGATAACTGACCGTGCGGGTTAAATTATATGTCTCGGAATGTCACAGTCTACCGAGCATCTATTGTCCTTCTCCGCGTGCCACGGTTCATTGCACTTTAGCGATCTCCTTTGATACGTGTCGGTGCACACTGAAACGACATTCTTTCTTTCTTGGATTTTCCTAGTCTAAAACAGTTGGATAATCTAGGTTTATTATTTATTATGCCTTTAGTATATAGATGGGGAGAATTTCTGTTAAATACTGGTCATACCCACGGATGCGTGTATAAACTGACCGTGCGCGATAAATTATATGCCTCTGAATGTCGCAGTCGACCACACATCTATTACCGCAATGACCCTGCACACACACACACACACACACATAGATTTGGTCCTTCTGTAAATTGGCGCCTAATGTAGACCAGTCCCTTTGTACTCTGGCCGCTAATCGTTTTCGCTAATGTTATTCGTTCCGTGTCACCATGGTACCTCGATTAACTGTAACAATGGGTGTTTTAAGCACTTGTATCTATACTATAGAAACTTATGGCGACATAGCCTAATTTGTAAAGACCTTATTCGTGGTTAATGTCTCTGTCTCTGTCTCTGTCTCTGTCGGTGACTTCTATAGGCAAACTTAAAAAAGCCGTACACACCTGTCTCGCCGTATACTGGGTTAACGGGGGAAAACGGTCAACTCTCTTGTTACCTCAATTATTTAAGAATAATAGGAGATTAAAAGCTACAAGTTAATTCTTGTCTTATTCCCAAGCGCCCTTTTTTTGTCACCGTTCACGATTGAGGTAAATATAATATGAAATTAGAATTGTATGACCAGTTATTTCATTTACAGATGCTTTCTTCGATGCACTCCAAGATCTAAGCTTACCGTCATCTCCCAAAGCTAGTTTTAGGTATGTAATTATTTCCATTTTCAATTTATTTTCTTCAGACCCTTGTTATTCGTTATATTTTATCTCTTATTCGTACTTAAAACAGTTTCGTTCAAAGGGTTTATCTTTAAAGATATCAGGAAATATTCCTAAATGATAGGTTAGCTCGGTGGATAAGACGTCGGCCTCAGGATCGATCAGTCCGGGGTTCAAATCCTGGTCGGGTCGAGAAAACTTTTTTCTTCTTATGTCATGGAAAACAATAAAGAGTTGCTACACCTATCTTTGGATGGTATATTTATTATCACTGGATACCCGTTGTAACCGACTATCGCCCGTATAAAGGCATATCGAAACGACTCTGGACAGTGGCCGAAAGAAAGAAGAACACAACTTCGGTTGTTAAAGTTCAAAGTATATATTTATTTATACAAATTAATTTAGTAATGACAGTTTCAAAACGAAAATACAAACTGAGCAATCCTAGTACCCAAACGTCAATTTCATTGCCATAACCCTGTGAAAGAGCTGAGGGTATATCGATAACGAATGTAACGGTACGCCCTGGTGGCGAAATCAACTAATCAAAGGATTTGATCGGTTGTCTTGTGTACTCGCGCGGTAAAAGTCTGTTTATTAAGAATTTACGCATCTCGACGGCAGACTCTTCCGCTTCATCGTTTGATAAGTCGTCTTCCTCACGCATCCGTTTCTTAGTCGCCATTACTTTCTGATGAATCGGGTGCTTCCGTAGTTTGCTCCATAACCTTAAATTATGGACGTAGATATTTCGGAACCTCGTCTGTATTCTGGGTAAAAGCTTGTCATATGCCATCTGATGCGCAGTTGGTTCATCCATTCCGTCTTCTTCGTAAACTTCCGCAAGGTCGTTTATATCGGATTCATTATCATCAATCGCTTTATCCGCGAAGAGTTCCAACAAACACATGTCATTATCAACATCATCGTTATCACCATCATCATCATCATCATAATCATCATCATCATCATCATCATCCGTAACTTCTCCGTCATCAGTACCTTCATCATCATCATCATCATAATCATCATTATCATCATCATCATCCGTAACTTCTCCGTCATCAGTACCTTCATCATCACCATCATTGTCATCATCATTATCATCATCATCGGCGTCAGTAGCGTCGGTATAATTTTGATCACCATGGTAGCCACAAGTTTGATCTGAAGGACATTTATTTTTACCATTACTACCGGAACTGGAAAATTCGTCCCCATGGACAATACTTCCGCCCTCATGGTAATACGACCTTCCACATGTCGTAGGGTCACTCACCGCCATCGTATAGGGTTGCTCTACTCTACTTGTTGGACCTATAGCGAGGCTCGGTGGTGTCTCTTGGTTGTGTTTGCATTGAATGTGTCTGAGCATACTATCGCGACGAGAGAAGATTCTCTGACAGAACATACACGTAAACGACATGTTGCTCAGTCGACCGATACATATGGACTGATGAGGGACCCGTGTTCATTCCTATATGTACAGTCACCACCACTACCACCACCACCACCGGGAGAGGACTCAAAAGGTCACGAAAGTTCATATAAAGTCCTATATGTACAGACACCACCACCACCACCACCACCACCACCGAGCGACTTGTGACGTCATCTGTCGTGTTGGCCACTCATGGCCCTGGTGACAAAAACTGGAACTAGTGGGAGATAACTCCGGGCTGTCACGTGACCCGACAGTGATCTTTGTTGCACCATTATTAATATCCGATATTGTAAAAGGTTATCTTTGAGCATATTGATACCAAGGGGGCGTCATCAGGTCACCATTATTAATACCACCACCACCACCACCACCACCACCGGGAGAGGACTCAAATGGTCACGAAAGTTCATATAAAGTCCTATATGTACAGACACCACCACCACCACCACCGAGCGACTTGTGACGTCATCTGTCGTGTTGACCACTCGTGGCCCTGGTGACAAAAACTGGAACTAGTGGGAGATAACTCCGGGCTGTCACGTGACCCGACAGTGATCTTTGTTGCACCATTATTAATATCCGATATTGTAAAAGGTTATCTTTGAGCATATTGATACCAGGCGGGCGCTAATGGTGACCTGATAACGTCCTATCTATGATGATAAGGAATCCGATATAAACGACCTTGCGGAAGTTTACGAAGAAGACGGAATGGATGAACCAACTGCGCATCAGATGGCATATGACAAGCTTTTACCCAGAATACAGACGAGGTTCCGAAATATCTACGTCCATAATTTAAGGTTAAACTACGGAAGCACCCGATTCATTAGAAAGTAATGGCGACTAAGAAACGGATGCGTGAGGAAGACGACTTATCAAACGATGAAGCGGAAGAGTCTGCCGTCGAGATGCGTAAATTCTTAATAAACAGACTTTTACCGCGCGAGTACACAAGACAACCGATCAAATCCTTTGATTAGTTGATTTCGCCACCAGGGCGTACCGTTACATTCGTTATCGATATACCCTCAGCTCTTTCACAGGGTTGCGGCAATGAAATTGACGTTTGGGTACTAGGATTGCTCAGTTTGTATTTTCGTTTTGAAACTGTCATTACTCAATTAATTTGTATAAATAAATATATACTTTGAACTTTAACAACCGAAGTTGTGTTCTTCTTTCTTTCGGTCACTGTCCAGAGTCGTTTCGATATGCCTTTATACGGGCGGTAGTCGGTTACAACGGGTATCCAGTGATAATAAATATACCATCCAAAGATAGGTGTAGCAACTCTTTATTGTTTTCCATGACATAAGAAGAAAAAAGTTTTCTCGACCCGACCAGGATTTGAACCCCGGACTGATCGATCCTGAGGCCGACGTCTTATCCACCGAGCTAACCTATCATTTAGGAATATTTCCTGATATCTTTAAAGATAAACCCTTTGAACGAAACTGTTTTAAGTACGAATAAGAGATAAAACATAACGAATAACAAGGGTCTGAAGAAAATAAATTGAAAATGGAAATAATTACATACCTAAAACTAGCTTTGGGAGATGACGGTAAGCTTAGATCTTGGAGTGCATCGAAGAAAGCATCTGTAAATGAAATAACTGGTCATACAATTCTAATTTCATATTATATTTACCTCAATCGTGAACGGTGACAAAAAAAGGGCGCTTGGGAATAAGACAAGAATTAACTTGTAGCTTTTAATCTCCTATTATTCTTAAATAATTGAGGTAACAAGAGAGTTGACCGTTTTCCCCCGTTAACCCAGTATACGGCGAGACAGGTGTGTACGGCTTTTTTAAGTTTGCCTATAGAAGTCACCGACGACAGAGACAGAGACAGAGACATTAACCACGAATAAGGTCTTTACAAATTAGGCTATGTCGCCATAAGTTTCTATAGTATAGATACAAGTGCTTAAAACACCCATTGTTACAGTTAATCGAGGTACCATGGTGACACAGAACGAATAACATTAGCGAAAACGATTAGCGGCCAGAGTACAAAGGGACTGATCTACATTAGGCGCCAATTTACAGAAGGACCAAATCTATGTGTGTGTGTGTGTGTGTGTGCAGGGTCATTGCGGTAATAGATGTGTGGTCGACTGCGACATTCAGAGGCATATAATTTATCGCGCACGGTCAGTTTATACACGCATCCGTGGGTATGACCAGTATTTAACAGAAATTCTCCCCATCTATATACTAAAGGCATAATAAATAATAAACCTAGATTATCCAACTGTTTTAGACTAGGAAAATCCAAGAAAGAAAGAATGTCGTTTCAGTGTGCACCGACACGTATCAAAGGAGATCGCTAAAGTGTAATGGACCGTTACGCCCGGAGAAGGACAATAGATGTTCGGTAGACTGTGACATTCCGAGGCATATAATTTAACCCGCACGGCTAGTTATCTATACACGCACCGTCGGTATGACCAGTATTTAACAGAAATTCTCCCCATATAGATACTAAAGGCATAATAAATAATAAACCTAGATTATCCAACTGTTTTAGACTAGGAAAATTCAAGAAAGAAAGAATGTCGTTTCAGTGTGCACCGGCACGTATCAAAGGAGATCGCTAAAGTGTAATGGACCGTTACGCCCGGAGAACGTCAATAGATGCTCGGTAGACTGTGACATTCCGAGGCCTATAATTTAACCCACACGGCTAGTTAACTATACACGCACCTTCGGTATGACCAGTATTTAACAGAAATTCTCCCCATATAGATACTAAAGGCATAATAAATAATAAACCTAGATTATCCAACTGTTTTAGACTAGGAAAATCCAAGAAAGAAATAATGTCGTTACAGTGTGCACCGGCACGTATCAAAGGAGATCGCTAAAATGTAATGGACCGTTACGCCCGGAGAACGTCAATAGATGCTCGGTAGACTGTGACATTCCGAGGCCTATAGTTTAACCCGCACAGCTAGTTAACTATACGTGGCATTTGCTCTAATACAGTGCGATGTGTTAGTCTATAATATATGAAAGACCTTCTTTTAAGAAACGAACCGCTTGTGCTCAAAGGAATGATTGATAATGCGAACTTACCTTCATCAAATGCTTTCTCGTCATCCATTGTATACCGAGACAGGAGATCGACCAAATACGTAAAAACGCACCTTCGTGCGCCAGTGGCATGTGACCACTGAACTCTAAAACTCTCTCCTTTTATCCTATTAGCCGTCTAAGGGTCACGTGATGTTTTTATTGTTAGCTAACAAAGGGGCTGCTAACAAAGGGGCTGTCACCATACCGCCCTATTTAAACCGGTTAAACTGGTTTTACCGGTTTCTTACGACCGGTTAAACCGGTTTCTTACGACCGGTTAAGCCGGTTTCTTACGACCACGCCCTAATTACGTCATACGATGACGTCAAACGCGTCATACTTGACCTACTTTCGTTCTCAATTCTGATTGGTCCACTCACAGCAGGGCCCGTCTACTACTAATATTTCGTAGTGTCCATATTAGGAGAAGTGCCCTATTCGAAATTCAGTTGGCTGTTCGAATGATATGAAATTCTCCATTTGAAAATCAATAAAATGCACCGTTCGCCATATTTGAGGATCGAAATCGAACAATCTTCCCATCATGGAGCTGTGAATTAAAAAAAAGGTTATTCTGCTCGACATATCATTTTCTGGCCTTAATGTGCTGTTTTTGTGGAGAAAATTGGTTCATTCAGAAATCAAAAGAAAAAAAATTGAAAGCAGTTCTTGGGGGAGGTTCTGGCCCGTTCCAGCTCCCAAGCCCGAAGAAAAACGTAATTCTTTGAAACAGGGGTTTCACATGATACGGTATTCACCTCAAATCGCGCAATCCAGGTATAGGGTTATTGTGAAAGGTTATTACAAGTGGTTTGAACTTTCGTAACTATAGGCCTATTAGTATGTGGTCCTTGTAGCAGGATTGAGGCCATGGGGCTGGAATCTTTCGAGAATGGGCAGTTTCCACTATAGTTCAAGTTAACTCCTGGACAATGCTGTCTGACCTCGATGACAGCGAGCGGTGATAACTGGTATATTTTGGACCTGAGGTTACGAGGGTTATCATTTATGGGATGGGTGGGTAGGAATTTGGCTTAATGTCACACTCAAGATTGTTTCACTCATATGGTGACAGTCAGTTTGATTGGTGGAGAAAGCCGGAGTACCCGGAGAGAATCACTGTCCAGTGGTGGGAATATTTTATCCATATCATCCTATTTACACCATGCAGTTATCAATAGTGGAAACACCCGCTCCACGTTATAAACATAGGAGAGAGATCATGAGAACATCCCGAAGCTCACGGTGGCCCACGTGCTGTGCACCAGTATCGCCGACACTGGAGCAAGAAGCATTGTCCAAGGATTAATGTGGAAAGCTGACATTGAATTTACAAGTTGGGTATTCACATACCATATGTATATAGGACTATATCAGCATCCAGTCCTACATTCAAGTCTCGTAAGGAAATATTGGGGAAGCTCCACGAGCTTAGATCAAAATAGGAAATATCTAACGAAAATATCCCTAATTGTATTGGCTGGCTCCTTTGGGGTGGTCACTTAAATTGCGCATGAACCGGAAATTGGATTAATTCTAAAGAGCCGTCCCGCAGTAAATCTGGTTTTACGATGGACGGAACTATCTTCATTATATGTCGATTTCCCAGAGGTTTTATCGAATTTATCGAGGGAGAGATTTCAGACTGCAATAACACTCATAAACCCGTGTTATATCATATGGTTTTGTAATCAGAACAAAGTGCATTACTGCAGAGAAATTGAATTTTGACTAAATGAAAAAGATGTCATGTATTTTTCCCCAATATTCCCGATGTACGGCGCCGTTGAATAGCGTAATGTTGCAAATACTCCTCCACCTAGCTCTTCGAAAGCTACTAAAGTCTGTCCATTTTAATTATTCGTCTACTTTGGAGCCTTTCAACAATCAGTAGTTATAACTCTGCATAAATTTTGTTATTTGCAGTTTGTAGAACAAACTGAACTCTACAAAATGACTACTATTTGTCCGTGCATATCGATAATATATCACCTTTGACATAACTTTGTAATTCTCTCCTTATAAAACTCCAGTACAGTTGTTTCATGTAAGGGGACTCGATTACATAGGGAGACATAATTTATTCATGATCACTGGCACAAAGGTCACTGATGCCGTATAAAGTAATAAAAGGAGATTCGTGGGAGTGTCGCTTATCTCATGCCTTGTGAAATTGTCGAATGATAAAACCGAACACACCTCTATGACCGTACACGGCATTGTTGACATTTGTGCTAGTGAACACGAATATATTATGACGCCTGCCTATGTAATTGAAACAACTGTACTGGGAGAGAATTACAAAGTTATTTCAGCGTGATTTATTATCGATATCACGGAGTGATGGTGGTCATTTTGTAGAGTTCGACAAGCTCCAAAGTAGACGACTAATTAAAATGGACAGACGTCAAAGCATCATTACAGTTATGGAACGATCAACTCCCCTTGCCATCTTGGCGAATTGACTTGTTCCATGAGTCAGATTTTCTATGCACTGATCTTGACCTTTGTCATGGGTTACGTTCCATTATGTTTTAATTTTAGGCCAAAAACCTGTCTCAATTCGGATGTATCGATTCCATTTTCAACTACGGTAAATAGAGACATGGAATTATATTATGTGCGCAAATATTTCTTGATGGAAGTTAATGTGTTACAGCGTTGATCCGCTGCAGACAAGTGGACTCTCTGGAAGAGAGTTATTAGCATTGTTTACAGGACCGATTGTAACTTGGTAACTACAATATTTATACAATAATCAATGGCAATTAAGTCAGAAAGTCTTATTTGTCTATACCCATATATGTAAGTGAAGAAGTATAATCCCAAATGTTAATTGTTTAACTCATTTTATCGATTGCTCGCTATCGTTAGCTCTTTCATATAGATAACACCCGAGTGGGAGATTTCATGCATTTCTGCTCCGCCATCATTTGCGTACACTTTGTCATCCATGAGATGGTTCGCGGATCGTGTGTGTCCATTTTCGCGGAGCGATATCCGATATTTTACCGTATACTGTTCGGTCTTCATCCGGCGGAGAACAGACTCGAGAAATCTGATAAATAACAGGCTTTTCATATCACTTCTGAAATATATATTGTCTGGGCTTATAAATATACAGATATGAATAACTTTCGTTTTATCCAAGAGGTGTTATAGATCTGTAAGTTTGAACAAGTAGGCGAAACTCGAAAATGACGGGTTACGTCGGTAGATTGGCTGCCGACATCACGTGGTTTTGATTCGCGGGGATTACCCCTTATAGTTGCCGAAAGTAGGGTGAAAATGTGAAAATGGTCATATCTACCTGCGGCATGATATTTCAGTGGGACAGCACTATAAAATGGCAGCAATAGATCTGCTCTGTTACAAGTAGGTTTTTACTTTACAGTTTGACCTCATAACTGACTTCTATTCGCAGGACACATCTCCATGCGCAATCTAAATTGAAATTAAATCCTATCCTAACTGGGTCCGTGTAACCTTGCACAATTCAATTTTCGTTTTTTGTTTTTGGTTTCTCAAAATCAAAAATTGAAATTTGACCGTCAATTTTCAATTTTCATTTTTCGTTTTCGGTTTCTCAGAATCAAAAATTGAAATTTGACATTCAATTTTCAATTTTCGTTTTTCGTTTTACTTCGCGCAAAAATGAAAATCAAATATTGAAAATTGCCTCGACTTGTCCGTTTTTCGTTTTTTGATTTTAACCTTGACGCATCAATGTTAACTGCGCACGCGCAAGGCTTATGATGTCACTTTCGGTCCGCGGAGTAGTATGGAAAGCGCAAATCGGACTGTTTAGGCAGGTGTGGAGCACAATATGGAAAGCCAGTAGGGGAAAGATATGGGAGTGTTACCACACTATAGATCCCTGGAGCCAGGCATTCGAGCTAGATTATAATGGGTCAACTGCGCATGTTCAGAAGTGAGTAGGCATTCGTGCAGTAGGTGTGAAGAATTATATGGAGAACAACAGGGTGATACACATATGAGTTTCATTAAATTAGGGTAAAATATTAAATACGTGGGTACCCTAATCATAACCCCAAAAGGAACTTCAGGCGTCGATGCGTTGAAGCTTTTGACACCCGCACTTAAAGGTTATACCAAATGACTCTATACTACTTTGCATTAAAACATACCCAGTAGTGTTCCAAACAACAAATTAGTATTTTTTTCTCGAATAATGTCGTCGAAGTGGGTTTTAGGACACGAATAGCACACATGTGGGGGAAAACGTATTGGAGCCGTGACCTCTGGTGCATGACGTCACAACCTGATTACGATTGCGCCCTAAACGTCATAGTCTATGACGTCGGGCGTTGTTACGAAAGATTCACCCAACTGTGGGAGTTCTAGCGTGATGTCGCTGACATTTTGACGTCACAACAGGCATTTGAGCGAGATCGTAATCAGGTTGTGACGTCACGATCAAGCGGTCACTGCCTTCGCCGTTTTGAAAGGGGCGTGAAATTGTCGTAATTTACTGCTGCTATTTCCAACCTTGGGCGGTTTGAAAACATACAAAAATGTAAAACAAGTCTATATAATCACCTCTACAACAATTTAGCACAAAAAAGTAGCAGATTTTGAGACCATTTTGTATAACCTTTTTAAATCGTTGAAGCGTTTTTGACGCTGAACGTTGACGGGCATGTGAACGCTCAAACGATCCAGGTCCCAAAAATAGAGAATGAAGATTGGACCTGTAGCGTTGAAGCAGTCAGACGTCTGGCATCAAACGTGACGTTTGTGTGCTTGTTTGAAATGGTGGTTTACGGAACGCTGGCCATATACGGATTTCGCGGCCCATCACCGCGATGCTTACTATTATTGGTATTAAATCTTTGTTGGTATCTTTATGAATACTATATTTCAAATCAATAACAAATAGCGGTTGTGTGCATGAATGCTGTTCGCTTTTGTAGCGCTCTAAACATCTATTTTTAGAAATGAGAAAATCTAAGACTGCGTCCTGATTGGCTCAGGCCTCAATGCCAATAACCAATGACAACTGCGGGATGCCACCTATCCAGACCTGTCTGGTGCATCTTCACAACTCCAGGTAAATCGTGAACGCTCTCACAGGGTTTACCCGGACATTTTTGGTGATCGAGTGAGTTTTTGAGTCCTTGCCTCAATCTCGAACATTTCATCCCCCGAGGTTATTTTGAATTAGCATGTCGGTATCCCAAGCCGGCGGTTTTTGCTTTGACTTTCGATGTCGATTTCAGCCTGACATCAAAGTTATGCCAGCGATGTCACATCTCAAACATTGCAGCTAGTGGTTTGGCGTAATGAGCTTGCTGAGCCTGTTCAATAATTGGTTTGATTTAGAGAATACCCCTCGATCTTTGTTTTATCCAGAACTACAGTGGGCAACTAACCAAGGCAATGCATAGATACCCTAACAAATCGATGAATACACTGGCTCCCGAGGATGGCCTGGTGGGCCACATGCCTCTCACGCTCCACACCTCTTATACGACACGATTTGCGTTTTCTATTCTACTCGTCACACCGGAAGTGACATCATAGCCCGTCCACGTGCGAACTTAACATTGATACGTCAAAGTTAAAATCAAAAAACGAAAAACGGACAAATCGAGGCAATTTTCAATATTTGATTTTCATTTTTGCGTCAAGCAAAACGAAAATTGAAAATTGACTGTCAAATATCAATTTTCGTTTTTGGTTGTTGTAATCCCAGAATCAAAAATTGAAAATTGACGGTCAAATTTCAATTTTTGATTTTAGATCACAAAAACAAAAAACGAAAATTGAAAATTGACGGTCAAATTTCAATTTTTGATTTTGAGATTACAGAAACAAAAAACGAAAATTGAAAATTGACGGTCAAATTTCAATTTTTGATTTTGAGATTACAGAAACAAAAAACGAAAATTGAAAATTGACGGTCAAATTTCAATTTTTGATTTTGAGAAATCAAAAACGAAAAACGAAAATTGAACTGTGCAAGGTTACACGGACCTAACTGGATATGTTGTCTACATAGCCACATATACGATTGGGGAGCACTGATAGGATATTAATTTATGAAGATTGCTTCATGCATGGGTTGCAATCTTATCGCTATTTTAACAATAACAATTTTTTTATTATTTTGAAAAGAGTTGATGGAAGTGGCGGCTTGACAATGCAATTCTGTTAATAATTCGATAAGGCCTATATAGGGTTGAATGGAAGTTAATGAAGCTTCTATTCGCAACGGTATTGTTAGAGAGTACATGATCCGTAATTATCAAAGCGAGAGTCGGAATACTTCAATAATTGACTTGTCCGTTCGTGAAAAATGGAGCGCTAAATGCTAGCGGATTGGACATAACATATCTATTTCAGGAAAACATTGTTTAACATTGGAACTTTCCGTATTGTGGGGCTGTTGTTAACTTAGAAAGGTGGGAAAATGAAATTTTGAAATATAACTGCTAACATAACACGATAATGGCTTCATATTTGTTATTGGAAGAGCTATTTCAGAAGAGTTCACTTCCCAAAATTGAGATCTAGCGGATGAAAAATTGACCAAATTTCTCGGGTTGCAATCAAGTGGACTTCCTATGCATTGTCCTATGCATGCGTCTGCGCGTCCGCAATATTGATGTACAACGATACCTGACTGACATACGTTACTTACATGTCAAGGTTTCTTTTTGAACCAAAGGCGAAACCTTGTCCATCTTGCATAGTAGGCCACGTTCCACCCAATTTCAATGAATACCGGATACCAATGAATATGTCACATGATAACATGCCATGATGGCGTAAAACAAGTAATCTGATTGGTCAATATACACAGGATGTTGCTTTGTTGATTGGCTGAAATTTAGTGGCATATCTCATGAACACTATTCATTCCCATGTATACCAGGGCTATCAAGGATATAGGTTGATTTACACCAGAGCGTTATTTGACAGGTCTTACGCCAAACTCTGAAGCCGATACTGATGTCTTGCTAAGATAGAATCCAAAACCAGTGTTCATTGAATTCTCATTAACCCGTCCATGCGGCTATACCTGAAGTATTCCGACCAACTAACAGTGCGCAAGCCTGAGACTCGGAGTCTGATCTCTGTTGACACCATCAATGTGTTGTCCTGAATTTTTTATTGATGGGTATTGAAAGATCAGTCCATGTCGGGGGTCGAGAGACGTGATCCACACAGTCAGTGTATAAAGCGGTTACGGTCGTGTCGATCAGCAATTAAATCATCGATCAAATCCCCAGATACAGAACACATGGAAATTACCATTTAACAGTTAAGGTAGACCGGTCAGCGTAGAGTGGGATGTGTTGGGAGAAACAGCCAGTTCGACCAGAGATGACCACTGGAATAATCGGCCGTCTGTCACGTAAAATCTGATTGGGAAGTTGGGATGGAAGAATGTGACAAGAAATGAATAGTGTTGTCAGTTTCGATTTGTCGATATTTTTGGTATATTCGCTTACCATACAGTGGTTGATATCTTATCGTCTAGGCCTCCAAGCCGTAAATTGGCGTGTCGATACAAAAATTACCGCAACAATATTGTGCCACTCCCTTGCCTTTTCACATATCATACTTCTATAACATTTGTTTTCGCATGTTAGTCTGCATTTCTATAGCTTCTAATGGGCAATTTCCACCATAGATCAAGTTAATACCTGGACAATGCTGTCTGATCTCGATAGTTTGAACTCGTTTCTAAGTCTGCTTCTCAGTCACAATGCAGAAGTTCTTGTGGGAGTTTGATTGAAATTGCAGTTTAAGGGCCGCTTCCCATACGGGTTTCGGGGCCCATCAACTCAATGTTTTATTTTAATTTCAAGTTACATTTCTCATTTCATTTGTGATGATTACAAGCGCTATGTTTTAAAAGTAAATAAATGAACAAATAAGTAAATAAATAAATAGATAAATAACAAGCAGAGTGTGGAGTGAGATATAAATAGAAGAGAAGAATTGACTGTGAACAACTTCGTCGGTCAGTTTTTGCTTAGGTTATTGGTAAATGTTCTTATATATTGTAGTCGCGTGGGTGATTCCTTTGTCCAGAAAAAAAACTGGGAGAACCATAGGCGGGTTCTTCCAGAAATATGTGCCTGTAACATTGCTTGGAGTGTGTAACGGTCTACTGGATGGCAGGCTGCGTCCTATATTGTTTGAAAGTCAAAGGATCATATTCTGCATTAAATAGATGGGCGTCTCGGGCGTAGCGCGTCTGGTCTTGTGGATAGTTGATTTTGTCAGTTCAGGACGTCTTTCTGTGGTGTTGTCACTCACGGCTTTCTCTTGTGGTGATCCTGATTTCCAGTCAATTCTTGTGGACACTTTGGATGACGTAAATATATGGTCACTAACAACGAATTGAGGGAATTAGATTAATAGTCATAGAGCCATAATGATATGACAGCACTATCAAATTACCAGACGAAAATAGATGACTTGTTGATACAAGCTTCAGCTTAAAGTATGGCAATATCAGTAAACTCAGAACAGGTGAATTGTTCTTCTTCAGAAAATCAGTCTGTGGGTCCCGACTCAAGTTTTATATGTCCAATGACCAACCATACATTCAGCATTTACAGGTAGCGTATCAACCACCTCGCTGGGGGTCTAATAACACCCCAGCCACCAGTCAGATTTTTGGACCGGATTCGGGGCCTTCGCGCACATCGCCGGCAGTGACATCATATATAGTAAAATAGATGTTTAACGAAAATTTTGATTACTTTTCAAGTCTGCATAATACCTCCGTTGACCTAGCGTTAAAAAGAATTATCTGGAGATAATTTTCCCTGTTTATCTGGACAGAGCATATGAAAAGTAGTTCGCTCATGTGCAACACTAAAGGAGTTGTTTGGTCGGATTCAAACTGAACCGTGCGTTGGTTGGTTTCCCCTATACGTCATAGCAACGTAGTAAAGGTCAACTTCCGCTATTGGAGGCAGGGATGTTATTGGAGCCTGCGAAATGGAGCATGCGCTGTGGGGAGGTTGGTAGCGTATATTACTAAACCCATCAAAACGAGACCGTTAACGTCACGTGTTAGACTGGCAATCAAGACGACCAATAGGTGGCATTCACGACTGCTTGGCCGATTCTGTCGAAGTCATCCGACCTCGCGCAACGTGATCCGCCGGGCGTGTATCACAGCGCATATTATAGGATGTGTGTTCGCTCGTTGTATTTCTCCTTTAACAGGAGATAAAATACATATATATGAACTGACTATATTATCTTGATTCTGCCCCCGAAAGATGTCGTCTTATTCGAGGTGTTTCACCTGGCTTTTCATCTCAAACCGATGTCCATGGCAACGGAAGTGGCAGCTGACATGCGCTGCTAGAAGTTTCAGAGTGATACAGTGCTTGAAAGCAGTTTGTAGCAGGGATTACCCATCCTAGCAAGGATTATCTATCCCTGATTAAAGTACGAGACCGTGCCGAGTAGAATAAGTGGATCTCGGAAAAATAGTGAGCGAATGAGAAAGCTCGTCTTAAACCAAATGGCGCTGTCCGACTGGTATGAAAACCACAGGGAAAAGTAGCACTGTTTAAAATTAAAATTAATTTTTTTAAATTTTTTTTTTTTTTTTTTTTTTTTGAACATCTTGGAAACACTAAATTATTATATAGCTTACTATAATACTCATACATGGTCATATTTTAAAGCGCGACGCTGATTGGTTATCCAAACAAAACGGGTATATTTAGAGATATTCCGACCAATCAGCGTCGAGCTTTTATCGCCGACTCGGCCAGAAGAAAATTCAGCCGGAAGCCGGGGTTGAAGTTAAAATGGTTTGAATACAAGAAAACGATTTACCATAGGGTGATGTCATGGAGTAATGTCAGCACAGGTACGTTATGTATTGACACCCTGCTTGAAAAAGCAGACCAATTTATGCGGTGATTGAAGAGATCACTGGCCAAAACTGCCTGTCCAGTGCGGTTTATATTGACATTTTCTGGGCACGATCTTGTCCGAGTAAAGAAAATTCAGCGTAACATCGGACTTCATCTGGGTGTACAGTGATAATTAGTAAGTTGTTGGGATTATCACACGTCGACATAAACTATAGCATGTCCTCGTTCAATCGCATACTACTTTGGCACATTTCGTGCGCTGGTTCGATCGCTAGACCGATTTAAACGAAGGTGGTGTTTTCTCTTAGCGTCATTTTCGAGGCCATGTTGTCAACCTGGTCTATGTATAGGGTACATACTATACAGTGTAATTTTCCATGCTTGGCAAACACGGGCTCGCGCTTAAAATATGACTATGTATGAGTATTATAGTAAGCTATATAATAATTTAGTGTTTCCAAGATGTTAAAAAAAAAATTAAAATTTTAAAATTTAAAAAAATTAAATTTTGAATTTTCAAAAAAATCTGACAAAACAGTGCTACTTAGCCCTGTGTTGAAACAGCTGAAACGGCTCACTGCCAGTGGCTGTCGATACGGTCTACATTAACAGATACCATGGAATCCGTAACATGCAGTGGTGATGGAAACACAGAACGGCGAATACGTCATACATGAATGACCCCATAGCTATTGATGCGAATCGAACAGAGGGGCTTCTTCTTGAAGTGGCCAGTTATTAATTATGATATTAATATACTCTCCTCCTACTCCAACATCAAGCTCCTGTGGAATCGAATTCATTTAACTCTATGTTGGATGACATCTATATATGCTCGCTGCCGGTTTAAACTCTCTGGTTAGCCAGGTGTTCTCTTGGGAGTTTCATTTGGCACCTCTCTGTTATGTGTAATAACATTATATAACCGTATGCTAAGTGATTTGTGGAGTTTTTTGTCGTGATATTTCATAATCAATTTAATGGCATTTCTGGTGGTATTTGATACAGGATGTTTTATGAGATCGCGATACTCTATCGGTAATACGACCTTTGGAAAGACCGTAATGAAATCTATATGCAATGCTATTGTTCGCTCAAATACAGGTATTTCCCGGAGTAGCGGCCCCAGTATTATACGATCCATTATAGTCTGTATCGATCTGCACTCGGTATAGAACTGAGGCGAGAGAAAAGTCACAGCGCTATCAAGGCACCATTATTATATTACGGTGATATGTCAATTGACGAAGAGGCTTGTCACAATAAATCACCATAACTCAGACGTTATGTAACGTCGAGCCTCCTTCATCGCATGCGATAGAGTGGATGAAAATATTAGCTGGTAAATATCTTTTCTCTTCACCCAAATCCCGTTAAGGGTTTATTCTCATACACCGTACTGATAGTGCATAATTCTATAAAATAGAGACAGACATTCGTTGAGACTCTGGTCTCTATTCATGCTGGGACGAGTATAGTATAGTTTAATATTCGTCTCAGATTCATGGTAGGTGCATGACCATCTTGTTTCGGTGTGTTCACGTCAAAGCGAGGAACGAATGCACAGGGGCTCGTTACCGTTGTTAATTGGTTAATTAGGTTAATTACAGGGGAGGGGGTCGAGGTAAGGAATACATTTATTCCCTACCTCGACCCCCCCCATAATCAACCTAATTAACCAATTAACAACGGTAACGAGCCCCTGTGCACGAAGGCTGACGTCCTTGACAGCAGAACGAGCTACTTTTAACGGGTCCTACTAATTACCACAATGGACCACAAGCACCCATCAAATTAGCATAACAGACCACAACTGACCGTCAAATTACCACAGTTGAACACAACGGACGCCAAAAGTACCACATCCAACCATCAAATTACCACAACGGACACGCACCATACCACAATGAACCCCCAAATTACCACTACAGATCCAATATACAACGGATCCCAAAAGACCACAATAAACTCCACATATACATTAGTATGATTATATTACGACTGTCTACTATGTTGGCATTGTGGTGATTAGTAGCACCGCTTTCGACAACGAATTTGTTGTCATTTTGTGGTCCGTTGTGGTAAGTTGAAGGTCCCTTGTTGTTCGATGTGGTGATTAGTAGGACCGAGTCGAGCATGAGCACAGCCATCTTGAATATCCTCAACACATCCAGGGGACTACTTCACGAAATGTAGGCATAATTTTATCATTATTATCTGCCATAAATAAACTGTGTTCTTTTGGATTCATATTAGTTATTCGATATTCAACCATTAATATAACAATTTTGTAATGCAATAATGCTTTCCATCAAATTCTGGGGAAATCTTTGCGCCAATGTCCGGTCAACACGCACGAACCATTAGAGAGGCATCGCAACAAGCCAAACGTTGGCGAATGCACACGAATGATCGTGCACATGTACATTTAGTCTATGGTTTAATAACACTACACCAGGTGTATTGCTGAGTTTAACCATGCCAAGTGGAACAAGCTACACCTGTTGCCTTGGCCGAATATCACATATTTCTAATCAGAATACGGATCGGTGATGTCACAGTCTAAATCGTGATCTAAAATAACCGCTTTGACATGTCGCTGTATTGAGCGACATGTCAGATGGGAGCGTTTTTTTCTAGATGTGGTTTTAATCAAATTTATCTCTATAAATATTTCGTAGTGTCCATATTAGGAGAAGTGCCCTATTCGAAATTCAGTTGGCTGTTCGAATGATATGAAATTCTCCGTTTGAAAATCAATAAAATGCACCGCTCGCCATATTTGAGGATCGAAATCGAACAATCTTCCCATCATGGAGCTGTGAATTAAAAAAAAAGGTTATTCTGCTCGACATATCATTTTCTGGCCTTAATGTGCTGTTTTTGTGGAGAAAATTGGTTCATTTAGAAATCAAAAGAAAAAAAAATTGAAAGCAGTTCCGTTCCAGCTCCCAAGCCCGAAGAAAAACGTAATTCTTTGAAACAGGGGTTTCACATGCTACGGTATTCACCTCAAATCGCGCAATCCAGGTATAGGGTTATTGTGAAAGGTTATTACAAGTGGTTTGAACTTTCGTAACTATAGGCCTATTAGTATGTGGTCCTTGTAGCAGGATTGAGGCCATGGGGCTGGAATCTTTCGAGAATGGGCAGTTTCCACTATAGTTCAAGTTAACCCCTGGACAATGCTGTCTGACCTCGATGACAGCGAGCGGTGATAACTGGTATATTTTGGACCTGAGGTTACGAGGGTTATCATTTATGGGATGGGTGGGTAGGAATTTGGCTTAATGTCACACTCAAGATTGTTTCACTCATATGGTGACAGTCAGTTTGATTGGTGGAGAAAGCCGGAGTACCCGGAGAGAATCACTGTCCAGTGGTGGGAATATTTTATCCATATCATCCTATTTACACCATGCAGTTATCAATAGTGGAAACACCCGCTCCACGTTATAAACATAGGAGAGAGATCATGAGAACATCCCGAAGCTCACGGTGGCCCACGTGCTGTGCACCAGTATCGCCGACACTGGAGCAAGAAGCATTGTCCAAGGATTAATGTGGAAAGCTGACATTGAATTTACAAGTTGGGTATTCACATACCATATGTATATAGGACTATATCAGCATCCAGTCCTACATTCAAGTCTCGTAAGGAAATATTGGGGAAGCTCCACGAGCTTAGATCAAAATAGGAAATATCTAACGAAAATATCCCTAATTGTATTGGCTGGCTCCTTTGGGGTGGTCACTTAAATTGCGCATGAACCGGAAATTGGATTAATTCTAAAGAGCCGTCCCGCAGTAAATCTGGTTTTACGATGGACGGAACTATCTTCATTATATGTCGATTTCCCAGAGGTTTTATCGAATTTATCGAGGGAGAGATTTCAGACTGCAATAACACTCATAAACCCGTGTTATATAATCTGGTTTTGTAATCAGAACAAAGTGCATTACTGCAGAGAAATTGAATTTTGACGAAATGAAAAAGATGTCATGTATTTTCCCCCCAATATTCCCGATACGGTGCCGTTGAACAGCGTAATGTTGCAAATACTCCTCCACCTAGCTATTCGAAAGCTACTAAAGTCTGTCCATTTTAATTAGTCGTCTACTTTGGAGCTTGTCAAAAATCAATAGTTATAACTCTGCATAAATTTTCTTTTTTGCAGCGTGTAGAACAAACTGAACTCAACAAAATGACTACCATTTGTCCGTGCATATCGATAATATATCTCGTTTGAAATAACTTTGTAATTCTCTGCTTATAAAACTCCAGTACAGTTGTTTAATGTACCGGGACTCAATTACATAGGGAGACATAATGTATTCATGATCACTGGCACAAAGGTCACTGATGCCGTATAAAGAAATAAAAGAAGGTTCGTGGGAGTGTCGCTTATCCCATGTCCATGCAGTGAAATTGTCGAATGATAAAACCGAACACACCTCTATGACTGTACACGGCATTGTTGACATTTGTGCTAGTGAACACGAATGTATTATGACGCCTGCCTATGTAATTGAAACAACTGTATACTGAGAGAGAATTACAAAGTTATTTAAGCGTGATTTATTATCGATATCACGGAGTGATGCTGGTCATTTTGTAGAGTTGAGTTCGTTCTACACGATGCTAAGTACATTTATGCAGAGTTAACTATTGATGTTCGACAAGCTCCGACTAATTAAAATAGACAGACGTCAAAGCATCATTACAGTTATGGAACGATCAACTCCCCTTGCCATCTTGGCGAATTGACTTGTTCCATGAGTCATATTTTCTATGCACTGATCTTGACCTTTGTCATGGGTTACGTTCCATTATGTTTTAATTTTAGGCCAAAAACCTGTCTCAATTCGGATGTATCGATTCCATTTTCAACTACGGTAAATAGAGACATGGAATTATATTATGTGCGCAAATATTTCTTGATGGATGTTAATGTGTTACAGCGTTGATCTGCTGCAGACAAGTGGACTCTCTGGAAGAGAGTTATTAGCATTGTTTACAGGACCGGTTGTAACTTGGTAACTGCAATATTTATACAATAATCAATGACAATTAAGCCAGAAAGTCTTATTTGTCTATACCCATATATGTAAGTGAAGAAGTATAATCCCAAATGTTAATTGTTTAACTCATTTTATCGATTGCTCGCTATCGTTAGCTCTTTGATATAGATAACACCGGAGTGAGATTTCATGCATTTCTGCTCCGCCATCATTTGCGTACACTTTGTCATCCATGAGATGGTTCGCGGATCGTGTGTGTCCATTTTCGCGGAGCGATATCCGATACTTTACCGTATACTGTTCGGTCTTCATCCGGCGGAGAACAGACTGGAGAAATCTGATAAATAACAGGCTTTTCATTCTGAAATATATATTGTCTGGGCTTATAAATACATGTATACAGATATGAATAACTTCCGCAAGAGTTGTAGATCTGTAAGTTTGAACAAGTATAGGACACTACATGACTCGAAAATGGCGGGTTACGTCGGTAGAGTTAAGCTGATTGGCTGACGACATCATGTGATTTTGATTCACGGCGATTGCCCCTCATTGTTGGCGAAAGTAGGGTGAAAATGAATATATGCACGCACCTAGGGTCTGTCCCATCATGGTTACAGGTTGCTCCGCTATTTTATGCATAGTATGTATAGGCAGAACCACTCTCCAATGCACTACGGTGGCCTAATGGTTAGAGCGTCGGCCTCGTAAGCGGTAGTTGCCGGGTTCAATCCCAGGCCAGGTCATACCAAAGACTTGATAAATGGAACTTGTTGCTACCTCGCTTACGCTCAGCATGAAGAGCATAGAACAAGGATTGGTTCGCTCGGTTTCAGCATAATGCGGCATGATATAGGTAGGTACCAGTAGGCGAATTGCAAGTCTCGCCGATAGATGAATTAGGGTACAAAATGGCACATCTCCATGCACAATCTAATTGAAATTAAATCCTACCTGGTTCCCCAACTGGATATGTTGTCTATTTAACCACATTCTCGATTGGGGAGCATTGATGGGATATTAATTTATCAGGATTGCTTCATGCATATGGGTTGCGATCTTATCGTTGATAATAATTTTTATTATTTTGGAATAAGTTGATGATAGCGGCGGATTGACAATGCAATTCTGTTATTAACCCGATACACCTAAGTTCATCAAGGCCTATATAGGTTTGAATGGTACCTCAGCAAATCCAGTTGACAAAAGGGTAAGGAAGTTAATGAAGCTTCAATTCGCAACGTGGGTTGAATAAGGTATTCCGATTAAACACTGGACTTTTAGTCTGATATGCAATAGTTTTGTTAAATGGAGTAGAACAGTCGCATGTCTCGTATACAATTACATATCGTCAGTCTATGTACATAAGAGTATAGATCGATTTCTACAGGGCACGGTATTGTTAAAGAGTAAATGATCCATAATTTATCAAAGCGCGAGTCGGAATACTTCAATAATTGACTTGTCCGTTCGTGCCAATTGGAGCGCGAAATGCTACATCCTCCCCACAGCGCATGCTCCATTTCACAGGCTCATTTACCATCCCTGCCTGCAATAGGGAAAGTTGACCTTTATACTACGTTGCTATGACGTATAGGGGAAAACCCACGTACGCACGGTTCAGTTTGAATCTGGCCGAACAACTCCTTCAGTTTTGCACATGAGCGAACTACTTTTCACATGCTCTGTCCAGATAAACAGGGAAAATAATCTCCAGATAATTCTTTTTAACGCTAGGTCAACAGAGGTGTTATGCAGACTTGAAAAGTAATCGAAATGTTCGGCAAACATCTATTTTACTATATATGATGTCACATCCGGCGATGTGCGCGCGGCCCCGAATCCAGTCCAAAAATCTGACTGGTAGCTGGGGTATTATTGGACCCCCAGCGAGGTGGTTGAAAATGGTAGCGGATTGGACATTAGATAACGGTACATACAGCTTAGGATCAATCCATACCTTCTCATACCAGCGTTTTTTAACGAATATTTCATAATTCCGGTAGTGAAATGAATCTTTTTGGCGGAAAATATCCGTATAATGCCGCTTCAAATCCTGAGATAGTTAGAATTCTATATAATATGCAAAACATTTCCTGAAATTTCACTTTTAGCTAAAAGTTACTATGCGTGAATTCTGACAAAAATTCTATTTTTATTTCCATTTTCTCACATAGAATGCTTGCACCTCTTGACCAAACTATGCGTTTAAGAATTCAATTTTTCTGCCGAACTGTGAGATTTTTAATTTTACGAAATTTGTAAAAGTACGATGCTGAAATGAAGTTTTATTATTTGACGCATATTTTCATATACTTATTAATTATTGGTAGCAAGTTTTCAAAGAAGACACACCGGGAAGGTAGCAAAACTTGTGCGTTTGAGTTTGTTTTTTTTTAAATAAATTAATTTATGTAAAACCCTGAATCTAAACTCGCCAGTGTTTTTTTTTTTCAGAGATGCGAATATATATTAGTGTCATATTCCAACTATCAATTCGATCTTGGTAATATCAGATATACCGAACTGTGAAGGTTGGTCCTAACTGACATGCACCCTGTATATCAGTATATCAATCTCGGTAAACTCAGATAACATCACGGAATATTATATCTTACACTAAGGTAAATCTCGTGCGAATCTGGAGTCTATCTGTTAGCCAATCACGTGCAAAGATCGAAGACAGGGGCGTGATGTTCAAGCGCGCGCACACTGCAACTCATGGCTCACCAGCCGATACAATTTTACTGTGGCCCGAGGTAGCAGGGCCGAATATAAACAGCTATATCTAAATAAATATAGGTTTCCTGAAATATATTTACCTCTACAGACTTTCTATAATATATCTCCTTCCCTATGGTGTAAATTAAAAAAAATATATAATTTATGATTTTGGCAAATTACGTTAAAATTTGATCTAAAAATTGTAGCTCAGCTAATCCCTTCTCCATGTTAAGTGAATGAGAGGACGGCTTGACCGACAGAATAGGTCTTTACGAAGATGATTTTGTACTCACTTGCGCTACCAATGGAAAATTTATTTACCCCTCACCAGAAAGATAAATATTCACCGGACAAGTCTATGTAATTATATTTGTTCATAAATTATGAGAAATTACGTCAAAACACTTTTGAAAGTGAGCGAAATTCAGGTGTTTTGGGTGAGACCTGGTCGGCTGTACAATCAATCAATGTCAACTTGAAAAAGCTGAATTTGTCGTGATTATCTTATTACCGGTATGGGAGAATCTGGCCAAACAGTTAACACGATATTTTGCAATTGCTTTCTGTTAGTTATCTTCTAATTATGCCCCCGTCGACCCAACAGATGGATGGGTGCTGCAGATTCGACAGATGTTGTCCAAGATCTACTCTGCCAGCCAATAGCATACGAATGATTCCCGCCCCGCCCGTTTACATCTCCCCCTTCGCCCCCCCCCCCCATTGCCACTCCCCGGTATTTCCCTCTCTTTATATAAAGAACGGCCTTCACCACTAATATCAAGAACCCAGATAATTTTGCGAGCTCCAAGGGGCATCAATCTCCTCATATTGTTAGCACCTTGTCGGATATTTGCGTGAGTTATTTCCCTTGAATATACATAAACCCGGCCATGCATGAATTCATCAGAAATGGATAAACACGCCATACGAGATAAGTATTTATCTTTAAATCTATTTGGTATATTTTATGAATTTAACATATTATATCTTAAATTTTGAAGAATAAATATAAACGGAATAAGAGTAATGTTCCACCGTTTAATAACCATGTTATCAAAGAGAGAAGAGTTTCGGATACAAAGTTGTGAAAATAAAATTATTTAGACCTACCAGGCCCGGTGAATTTTTATTTTATTTTATTTTTTTTTATAATTATTATCAGGTTGCAGGTTATAAAGTTAGTATTTTCAGCAAACTTTCTCTTCCTGTTGTCCGAAGCCTTTTACTATTCCGATTTTGTCAGGTTCATGTTCGATTCGCATGGGGAATCTGAGGTACGTCGGTCGCAGACTGGATCTCCGCCTAAATATTATCTTCATTTTGGACTGAGATATTTATTTCACGGGATATTTTGCCCTTATCGGTACTAAAAGATCACCAGGTGCACTAATTCTGACGTCACAACCTAAAAAATTTGAAGCGATTTCTTTTTCTTGACAATCTTCTATACAGTAATGTCAACTAATAAAAGAATAGATTAATCATTCCAGGTCAT
Organism: Hanleya hanleyi; assembly: GCA_036873755.1. NCBI lineage: Eukaryota > Metazoa > Mollusca > Polyplacophora > Lepidopleurida > Hanleyidae > Hanleya > Hanleya hanleyi. The sequence continues at coordinate 58,306 of JAVTVY010035040.1, read as the reverse complement.
ACAAAGCAAGTTCATCAGTTCATACCCACGCTTAAAATTAGGGCCATTGTAACACTTGACAATTGAAAGTAGAAATTTTCTTGTAAAATTGAAAGTAGAAAGAGGGAAAGCTCGACATCTCTTCCGTATTGCAGCGTTCCGTATCACAAAATTGAAAGTAGGAAGATGGAAGGCTATAGACTCCGCTCTCGTAATTCAGCTTTCCATTTAACAAAATCGAAAGTAGGTAGATGGAAGGCTGTACATCTTTTGTACTTCAGATTAAATTAATATCGAAGCCATACTTTGTTAATATTCGTTTCCTTTTCTCCAATATTCAGCATTTGCATTCCTCGCCTTGAAGGTTAGGAGAAATGGGGCTAATTTTGTCAAATTATTGATCTCGTATATAATTCGAAATACAAAAGAGATGTTGAGATTTTCATCTCCCAATTCCCAATTTTAACAGATGGAAAGTTAGGAAGGGATGTTCAGCTTTCCAACTTTCTGTACTTTCAAATTTGCGAGATAGAAAACGGGAACACGGGAGCGGTATTCTATGGTGGCTGATATCTGCCATGTCGTATCATCGTACTATCGCCCTATTTTTACTGTCGCGATGGTACGATGGTACGATGCGATAGCACGATGCGATGGTACGATGACACGATGCGATGGTACGATGGCACGATGCGATGATACGATGGTACGATGCGATGGTACGATGGCACGATGTGATGATACGATGGTACGATGCGATGGTACGATGGTACGATGGAAATTCCTCCATCGTACCATCGTATCGTACCATCGTACCATCGTATCATCGTACCATCGTATCATCGTGCCATCGTACCATCGTATCATCGCATCGTGCCATCGTACCATCGCATCGTGTCATCGCGCTTCGAAAGAGTTGCTCAAGTCGCTTGATCAAACGAAAGTCATGCGCAAATAAATTATATTGATTGATTTTTAATTGTTTTCATCGTACCATCGTGTCATCGTACCATCGTATCATCGTACTATCGTACCATCGTATCATCGTGCCATCGTATCATCGTATCATCGTACCATCGTATCATCGTACCATCGTATCATCGTATCATCGTACCATCGTATCATCGCACTATCGTACCATCGTGCCATCGTACCATCGTATCATCGTGCTGCCAATTGGTCGCAACGAAGACAACTCTGTCAGCTCTGTTGGCCCAATTCCTGGTTATCTCCCCTGATTCGAACATTTCAGTTACTTGATCAAACGAAAGTCATGCACAAATAAATTATATTGATTGATTTTTTAATTGTTTTCATCGTACCATCGTACCATCGTGCCATCGTATCATACCATCGTGCCATCGTATCATCGTACCATCGTACCATCGTATCATCGTATCATCGTACCATCGTATCATCGCACTATCGTACCATCGTGCCATCGTACCATCGTATCATCGTGCTGCCAATTGGACGCAATGAAGACAACTCTGTCAGCTCTGTTGGCTCAATTCCTGGTTATCTCCCCTGATTCGAACATTTCGAAATAGGTACGAATTTCTCTCCAGTTTCTTCAATGTTAAAATCTCCGTCCACTGACGTCACGCCCGGCTCAAAGGTCACGCCCCTTGATTAACAGGCCTTCAGATATTGTGAATGCATACCGTGCAGAGGCAGAAGCGTTCATTTGATGGAGATGAATTCGGGGTCAGACCAAAATTTTATATAGTTTCCCAATATGAGTAATTGCAAATCGCTTATTCAAAATGAATAAATAATGTTATCTCATATACATATGATGTCGTACTATCACACTGTCACTCTAATGGCTGAACAAAAAGACCAGTATTATGATCATGCATATATCAGCCCGCCCATCATCATCCCATCATAGTTTGCATTATGTGGCCCGAAGAGAGAAGAACGATCGATCAGGCGCACCAACACTATTTATTTTCATAATTAATAACTTACACGGTATTTCACTCAAACAGCCCTTCCACCAAATATCCCCTCCTCCGAGGTACACCCTTCCACTCCCCCCCCCCACCCCTTCCAACCTCATGCCCCCTGATCCCAGCACCACAACCTTCAATTCTGGATGCAAATTATTACATATTTCCTGAAAATAGCGCCAATTAAGGGCAAAACAAAAACACACACAGATCAATGCAAATTAACGTTTGGAAGATAGCATCTCGAATCAGAGAAATCATAACAATTATTCTTTACACACGAAGTTAATTTATCAATGAAGTTGCATGTATTGATAACATATGATCACTGCAACAACACAGCTGGATAGGGGAAGATGACCCACTGACTAGAGCTTTAATTTGTTGTCGGGTGACACACAGGCCTTTACGCTTGACTACACCAGGACTGATCAAATAGTTTTCATCGTACTGTCGTGTTATGTTTGAATACACAGCGTGATTTCATCGTACCATCGTGCCATCGTATCATCGTACCATCGTACCATCGTGCCATCGTATCATCGTGCCATCGTGCCATCGTATCATCGTATCATCGTACCATCGTGCCATCGTACCATCGTGCCATCGTATCATCGTACCATCGTACCATCGTGCCATCGTACCATCGTATCATCGTACTATCGTACCATCGTACTATCGTGCTATATTTATTTATATACCCACCGTTATGTACCGTTGATGGATGGAGATGTCTTTCAGCACAGGGACTCGTTATTGTTGTTAATTAGGTTGATTGGGCGAGAAGATAAACTATTCTTTACTCACTCGATTTCCGCCACCCACTATCACCTGATTAACTAATTAACAAAGCCAAAGGCCCTTAGAAAACTTGGTAGTATTAAAAGCGTATATTCGTGCCTATTCGGCTGCAGCCTGGGCCGCAGACAGGACGGGTAAAGGCCGGAGAAGGCCGCAGTCTGTTCGGAATGGGCCGTGTGATGTGAGTAGTATATAGGGGACGGGAAGAGTCACATTGACCTCAAAAATTTGCATAATTTGTGGAGGTCACGTGAAGGAGAGATCAAGTGCACTATAGTTCCGGCAGAATGGCCAAAAAGCTACCTCCAACACAGGAGAGTTCCAATTGTTGCAGGGAATGTATTCATCCGCGGTGATGCGGTTTGGCGGTGATGCGGTCGCGGGAAAAAGCTTCCGCGGAGAAAAAGTAGTCCCCAGACTTCAAATACGCTGCATGGTCCGATTGGGTCGAGTGAGGTATCAAAGTGAAGCATTCGTGAAGGGGCATCCAGTGGGTGGGTGTATGTAAAATTAGGATTTTATCCCGAAACTATAAAAAGCGGAACACGGACTTTACCCCTGAAATAGGGGAAAACACCTATCAACCCTAGCCAAAGGGCTCATATCGGTCCCCGGGCTTATTGGGATCTGCCTATCAAGTCAATGGGGTGGGTGCATGTAAAATTAGGATTTTTCCCCGAAAATATAAAAAGCGGAACACGGACTTTACCCCTAAAATAGGGGAAAGCCCCTATCAGCCCTAGCCAAAAGGGCTAATATCGGTCCCCGGGCTTATCGGGGCCTGCCTATCAAGTCAATGGGGTGGGTGCATGTGAAATTAGGATTTTTTTCCGAAAATATAAAAAGCGGAACACGGACTTTACCCCTAAAATAGGGGAAAACTCCTATCAACTCTAGCCAAAAGGGCTAATATCGGTCTCCGGGCCTATTAAGTCAATAGGGTGGGTGCATGTAACATTAGGATTTTTTCCGAAAATATAAAAAGCGGAACACGGACTTTACCCCTAAACTAGGGGAAAACCCCTATCACCTCTAGCCAAAAGGGCCAATATCGGTCCCCGGGCTTATCGGGTTCTGCCTGGAGTGGGTGCATGTAAAATTAGGATTTTTTTTCCGAAAATATAAAAAGCGGAACTCGGACTTTACCCCTACAATAGGGGTCTGTATTATACAATATAAGGGAAAATGCCTGTATGGGGTATGGGGATGGTCAATTTTTTTTTCGTGGGCTTTACTATGGCTTGTGGGGTCGCGTTTTTCTCGTCTCGCCAAGAAAATGACAATGGGAAGGATCCCAGAGCGAATCGGTGAGGTCTGTATATAGGCTCATACTGGCTATATGGGGGGTATACAATTTTTTGTGTGTTATGGGTTGTGGGGTCTCGTTTTTCTCGTCTCGCCGAGAAAAACACAATGGGATGGGGTCGAATCGGTGATTTTTTTGGGAAAAGTCACCGAGGTCTGTATATAGGCTCATATAGCTCCATACTGGCTATATGGGGGTATAGGTTCAACCTGGGAAATTCACATACGTTCATTGTGATATGGGCTGTTTGGATTTGTTTTTCACGTCTCGTCATTTAGAACACGATGGGAAGGGTCTCGGAGCGCAACGGTGAAATTTTTGGAAAAGTACCATATAGCCCATATAGTCCCATACTGGCTATATGGGGGTATAGGTTCAACCTGGGAAATTCACACACGTTCATTGTGATATGGGTTGTTTGGATTTGTTTTTCACGTCTCGTCATTTAGAACACGATGGGAAGGGTTTCTAAGCGAAACGGTGAAATTTTTGGAAAAGTACCGGGTAGGTGTGGATAGGCCCATATAGCTCCATACTGGCTATATGGGAGTATAGGTTCAACCTGGGAAATTCACATACGTTCATTGTGATATGGGTTGTTTGGATTTGTTTCTCACGTCTCGTCATTTAGAACACGATGGGAAGGGTTTCGAAGCGAAACGGTGAAACTTTTGGAAAAAGTTCACCGAGGCCTGGGTAAGACCATAGGCCTATACTGCATGGCTATGGGGTATAGGCCCATACGGGGTGGACGTTTTGGGGTCTAGGTGAGCCCCTAATGATCCTATGGTGTCGTATGAGGTCTTATTTTGAAGCTCTCGTGGGGGAGCATCCGACTGGACTAATAGTACGTCCGTTTTCAATATTCTGCGTATGCGCAATCTGACCCGTAGTATAGAAAGCAGGCATTTTGGGGGTATGTGGGTGTGTGTTTGGGGTAGAGATGGACCGCTATGGGTCCGAATGGGTCGTGGAAGGTGTCCAAGTGAAGCTTGTGTGGGGTAGAGTCAGAATGGCGTATTTTTAAATGCAAGTCGCGTCAATCTGCGGATGTGCAGTTGGTTGTAGTAAGTAAAGTGGTCATTTTGGGGCAGTGCGGGAAGGTATTTGGTGTAGAGATGGACCCACCTTGGTCCGAATGCGTCCTGTGGGGTGTCATCTTGTAGCCTCCGGGGTGGAGACCACGATTTTAAGGGATGTCCACAGCATCTGTGACGTCATTGGTGACGTCATCAGTACGAGTAGTAGCGAAAGTGGGCATTTTGGGGCAGTGAAGGGGGGTATTTGGTGTAGAGATGGACCATCCATATCTGTCATGCGTATTATACAGTATCTGTCCTGTATTATACCAAATCTGTGCTGTATTGTACTATATCTGTCCTGTATTGTACCATATATGTCCTGTATTATGCCAAATCTGTGCTGTATTATACAATATTTCCCCTCTATTATACCATATCTGTGCTGTATTATACCATATCTGTCCTGAATTACACCATATCTGTGCAGTATTATGCAATATCTGTGCTGTATTATGCAATATCTGTCCCGTGCTATACAATATCTGTCTTGTATTATAGCAAATCTGTCCTGTATTGTACCATATTTGTCCTGTATTATACAATATATGTTCTGTATTATACCAAATCTGTGCTGTATTATGCAGTATCTGTCCTGTATTATACCAAATCTGTGCTGTATTATACCATATGTTTCCTGTATTGTACCATATATGTCCTGTATTATACATTATATGTTCTGTATTATACAATCGGATAGCGGTTGTCGTGAATAACAACAAGTTCAGCAATGTTTATATAGTTTATTATCCCCAATGTTACATCATACCCAGGCTAGGGGAGCCGCCCTGGGTATGTTTAGTATGTTCACAGCAAAACAAATTGAAATATCAAACACCATGTTTTATTATTTAACGCACCGTCACATTAGGTACAAGTGTTTACTGAGCTCAAGTCAAGGATCAGCATGTAGACATAAGAGAGTATGTACGGCATGTTATGGTATTCATCAGTGCACGGGTGACGCATTCAACCGATGGCGGTGGTCGGTCAGCTTGGTAAGGAAAAACGTGACATTGGATACCCTCTCTACCACCCATTGTGTGTTGGGGCGTTGACGATGTGCCCATCTCAAGGCATCCACGGTGTCCAGTATCTCCAGCATCGTCTCTAGTGACCTCCGGTTAATGATGGTCAACGGCTGGTCAAACGCATAAATATTATTGCCGGGATAATAATACCGTAACTGTTCGTCTTTTTGTGACGTAAGATGTACCCGAAAGCGACATTCAATTTGAAGGCCGTAGTTTGATCTTTGAAGATGGCTTCCACGTAGCTGCGTAGACGGGTGAGGTTGGTCAGTGGGAAATTGTAGATATCTTGAATAGGGCCATGAGGGTGGAAACAGTGCCGTGTCATGGACCAATGGCGCCGATCGATGTCACTCACTGGATGGTTGTCCTGTAAGAGATCGCTAGGAACATTTATGGGCTCGTCCAGAAAATGTTCGATGTTGTCAGGCGTATGACTCGAAACCGTAACGGTGGGGTCCGGCTGGAAATCCAGGCTCTTCTGAACTGTGGGTATAGGCGGGCTCTCCGTCATCGCCTCACCAGTGGCGTTCGTCTCCCCGGGCTTATCTTCACTGGGTCTGACCTTCCGCGGCTCCTCTTCAGTAGGAAGTTTTCGCTCATGCCATGGTACCGGGGCATGAATCAAACGCTGGTGTCGCAGCAACTGACTGGTCAGTTTGAAAAGCCGACCACAATCCTCGCATGGACGTTTGGGTGGCCCATGAATTAAACGTTTATGGCGCAGTAAAGCATCTTCCCGATTAAATGACCGTGCGCAGGTTATACAAGTATACAGTCCGTCGTTGTGGGCGGCGGTCTCGTGGCGACGTAAATTGTCTAGACGAGTAAACTGCTTCTGGCAAGTTGTGCAAGTGAACATCTTGGTGGTTGACAGAGTGTCTGATGAAACGGCCAGGCCGCTTTCCTTTTATAGCACGCTAGCTGGTGATCTATTTTTAGCACACTCACTTCAACTAACCCAAGTCGAGGACCGAGATGTACTGGTGTACGACTGAGCCGCATTGCGCGCGCAGGTGGTTGTGTGTGTGGGCAGTGGATTTTACATCCGGGATCTTGTCAACATCCGGGTTTCCAAGTGGGGTTTTCCTGTCGTTCCTCCGTCTTCCATCCGGGTACTGTGGTTTTACATCCGGGTCCTCAGCTTGCATCCGGGTTTTTCATGAGCCGCATTGCGTGCGTGTGTGTGTGTGTGTTTGTATTTGTATCCATCCGTGCACAATATAGAATTACCTTCTCTCCGAAAACTTCCTCTCATCGCATCAATATGCTCAGATCCATTCCATATAAACACAACCAAGAGACATCAACAACAACAGGCACATTGCGTAATACACGTTTTATTATCCTCACACAACCATCACTACCACCACCTGGCGTTGACGCCGTCAACGATCAGCATGTAGACATATAGAGTATGTACGACATGGTATTCATCAGTGCATGGGTGACGCATTCGGCCGATGGAGGTGGTCGGTCAGCTTGGTAACGAAAAACGTGACATTGGTCATCCTCTCTACGACCCATTGTGTGTTGGGGCGTTGTTGTTGAGCCCATTCCAAGGGATCCACGGTGTCCAGTTTCTCCAGCATCGTCTCTAGCGACGCACGGTTGATGATGGTAAACGGTTGGTCAAATACCCGGATGTTACTGCTCGGGTAAAAGTATCGGGTTTGGTCCGTGTCCTTATGCTGCAGCACATAACCAAACGCCAGATTCAACTTGAAGACCGTAGTTTGATCGTTGAAGATGGCTTCCACATAGCTGCGTGGACGGGCGAGGTCGGTCAGTCGGAAATTGTAGATATCTTGAATAGGGTGATGACGGTAGAAACAGTGCCGGATCATGGGCCAATGGCGCCGATAGATGTCACTCACTGGATGGTCTTCGTGTAACAGATCGCTAGGAACATTTATGGGTTCGTCCACGAAGTGTACTTTGCCCTCCACGTCGTACAAAATCTGGCCCAAGGTCTTGTAGTCGGAATTTGACTGTTAAATTAGGGCGACATCATCATCATCGGCCCTCGTGCGATGGGTAGGAGTTCCCACTGTCTCGAGACTGGTGCCTACGGCCTCCTCTACCTGCAAACGTGGCTGCGGAACAGGGTGTCGTGTGCGTTGGTGTCGCAGCAACTGACTGGTCAGTTTGAAAAGCCGACCACATTCTTCGCATGGACGCTTGGTGGCCCATGAATTGAACGTTCGTGGCGCTGTAAATGATCCGGGCGCTGAAACGACAGTGTACATATCGTACAGCTATACCGGGCGGTTCCTTCGTGCTTGGTAGCCTCATGGCGGCGCAAGTCGTGCAGACGAGTGAATGATTTCGAGCACGTAGTACAAGTGAACATCTTGGTGGTTGACAGAGTGTCTGATGAAACGGCCAGGCCGCTTCCCTTTTATAGCACGCTAGCTGGTGATCTATTTTTAGCACACTCAGTTCAACTACCCCAAGTCGAGGACCGAGATGTACTGGTGTACGACTGAGCCGCATTGCGCGCGCGTGTGTGTGTATGTGTGTGTGTATGTGTGGGCAGTGGATTTTACATCCGGGACCTTGTCAACCTCCGGGTTTCCCAGTGGGTTTTTCCCGTCGTTCCTCCGTCTTCCATCCGGGTACTCTGGTTTTACATCCAGGTCCCCATCTTACATCCGGGTTTTTTCCATGTTTACTGTCACGTGTCCGGAAACGAAAGTTGTCACAAGACAGGTGGCGCCCCCTGTCGGAAGTAGTAGGTCAGTATTGTAGATGTATTGATAATAAGAAGTTTGAGTATCTATGATGATCCATATTGAACGGAAGTGACCTTTGACCAGGACTTCTGAGGGACACATGTTCATTCTTATATGTACAGACACCACCAGCAACACCACCACGAAACACTACCACCACACACACACACAACCACCACATTCCACCACCACGACCACCACCACCACCACCACCGGGCGTTGACGGGCGTCAACGCCCGGTGGTGGTGGGAGCTCCCGTGTGGCAGAGCTCTTGGGTCGGAGCTCTTGAAGCTCAAAGCGTGTGGAGCTCAGAGCTCGGAAGTGACATTTGCATATGACCTCTGTGAGGTCACTGTCGCTTCCGTTCACGTGACCGGAACTGACCTTTGACCCATGCGCGCGCGTGAACGGAAGCGGCAGTGACATCACAGAGGTCATATACAAATGTCACTTCCGAGCTCTGAGGGCAAAGTACACTTCGTGGACGAACCCATAAATGTTCCTAGCGATCTGTTAGACGAAGACCATCCACTGAGTGACATCTATCGGCGCCATTGGCCCATGATCCGGCACTGTTTCTACCGTCATCACCCTATTCAAGATATCTACAATTTCCGACTGACCGACCTCGCCCGTCCACGCAGCTATGTGGAAGCCATCTTCAACGATCAAACTACGGTCTTCAAGTTGCATCTGGCGTTTGGTTATGTGCTGCAGCATAAGGGCACGGACCAAACCCGATACTTTTACCCGAGCAGTAACATCCGGGTACCATCATTAACCGGTCGTCGCTAGAGACGATGCTGGAGAAACTGGACACCGTGGATCCCTTGGAATGGGCTCAACAACAACGCCCCAACACACAATGGGTCGTAGAGAGGATGACCAATGTCACGTTTTTCGTTACCAAGCTGACCGACCACCTCCATCGGCTGAATGCGTCACCCATGCACTGATGAATACCATAACATGTCGTACATACTCTATATGTCTACATGCTGATCGTTGACGGCGTCAACGCCAGGTGGTGGTGGTGATGGTTGTGTGAGGATAATAAAACGTGTATTACGCAATGTGCCTGTTGTTGTTGATGTCTCTTGGTTGTGTTTATATTGAATGGATCTGAGCATATGGATGCGATGAGAGGAAGTTTTCGGAGAGAAGGTAATTCTATATTGTGCACGGATGGATACAAATACAAACACACACACGCACGCAATGCGGCTCATGAAAAACCCGGATGCAAGCTGAGGACCCGGATGTAAAACCACAGTACCCGGATGGAAGACGGAGGAACGACGGGAAAACCCCACTTGGAAACCCGGATGTTCATAAGATCCCGGATGTAAAATCCACTGCCCACACACACACACACACACACACACACAAACACGCGCGCAATGCGGCTCAGTCGTACACCAGTACATCTCGGTCCTCGACTTGGGTTAGTTGAAGTGAGTGTGCTAAAAATAGATCACCAGCTAGCGTGCTATAAAAGGAAAGCGGCCTGGCCGTTTCATCAGACACTCTGTCAACCACCAAGATGTTCACTTGCACAACTTTCCAGAAGCAGTTTACTCGTCTAGACAATTTACGTCGCCACGAGACCGCCGCCCACAACGACGGACTGTATACTTGTATAACCTGCGCACGGTCATTTAATCGGGGAGATGCTTTACTGCGCCATGAACGTTCAATTCATGGGCCACCCAAGCGTCCATGCGAGGATTGTGGTCGGCTTTTCAAACTGACCAGTCAGTTGCTGCGACACCAACGTTGATTCATGCCCCGGTACCATGGCATGAGCGACAACTTCCTACTGAAGAGGAGCCGCGGAAGGTCAGACCCAGTGAAGATAAGCCCGGGGAGACGAACGCCACTGGTGAGGCGATGACGGAGAGCCCGCCTATACCCACAGTTCAGAAGAGCCTGGATTTCCAGCCGGACCCCAGCGTTACGATTTCGAGTCATACGCCTGACAACATCGAACATTTTCTGGACGAGCCCATAAATGTTCCTAGCGATCTCTTACAGGACAACCATCCAGTGAGTGACATCGATCGGCGCCATTGGTCCATGACACGGCACTGTTTCCACCCTCATGGCCCTATTCAAGATATCTACAATTTCCCACTGACCAACCTCACCCGTCTACGCAGCTACGTGGAAGCCATCTTCAAAGATCAAACTACGGCCTTCAAATTGAATGTCGCTTTCGGGTACATCTTACGTCACAAAAAGACGGACCAGTTACGGTATTATTATCCCGGCAATAATATCTATGTGTTTGACCAGCCGTTCACCATCATAAACCGGAGGTCACTAGAGACGATGCTGGAGATACTGGACACCGTGGATGCCTTGAGATGGGCACATCGTCAACGCCCCAACACACAATGGGTGGTAGAGAGGGTATCCAATGTCACGTTTTTCCTTACCAAGCTGACCGACCACCGCCATCGGTTGAATGCGTCACCCGTGCACTGATGAATACCATAACATGCCGTACATACTCTCTATGTCTACATGCTGATCCTTGACTTGAGCTCAGTAAACACTTGTACCTAATGTGACGGTGCGTTAAATAATAAAACATTGTGTTTGATATTTCAATTTGTTTTGCTGTGAACATACTAAACACACCCAGGGCGGCTCCCCCAGCCTGGGTATGATGTAACATTGGGGATAATAAACTATATAAACATTGCTGAACTTGTTGTTATTCACGACAACCGCTATCCGATTGTATAATACAGAACATATAATGTATAATACAGGACATATATGGTACAATACAGGAAACATATGGTATAATACAGCACCGATTTTGTATAACACAGGACAGATACTGTATAATACAGCACAGATTTGGTATAATACAGAACATATATTGTATAATACAGGACAAATATGGTACAATACAGGACAGATTTGCTATAATACAAGACAGATATTGTATAGCACGGGACATATTGCATAATACAGCACAGATATTGCATAATACAGCACAGATATGGTGTAATTCAGGACAGATATGGTATAATACAGCACAGATATGGTATAATAGAGGGCAAATATTGTATAATACACCACCGATTTGGTATAATACAGGACATATATGGTACAATACAAGACAGATATAGTACAATACAGCACAGATTTTGTATAATACAGGACAGATACTGTATAATACGCATGACAGATATGGATGGTCCATCTCTACACCAAATACCCGCCTTCACTGCCCCAAAATGCCCACTTTCGCTACTACTCGTACTGATGACGTCACCAATCACGTCACAGATGCTGTGGACATCCCTTAAAATCGTGGTCTCCACCCCGAAGGCTACAAGATGACACCCCACAGGACGCATTCGGACCAAGGATGGTCCGTCTCTACACCAAAAAACCTTCCTTCACTGCCCCAAAATTCCCACTTTCGCTACTACTCGTACTGATGACGTCACCGATGACGTCAAAGATGCTGTGAACATTCCTCAAATCGGGTTCTACACCCCGAGAGCTACAAAATGACACCTCCCAGGACACATTCGGACCAAGGAGGGTCCATCTCTACACCAAATACCTTCCCGCACTGCCCCAAAATGACCCATTTACATAATACAACCAACTGCGCATGCGCAGATTGACGCGACTTGCATTTAAAAACACGCCATTCTGACTCTACCCCACACAAGCTTCACTTGGACACCTTCCACGACCCATTCGGACCCATAGCGGTCCATCTCTACCCCAAACACACACCCACATACCCCCCAAAATGGCTGCTTTCTATACTACGGGTCAGTTTGCCCATGCGCAGAATATTGAAAACGGACGAACTATTAGTCCAGTCGGATGCTCCTCCACGAGAGCTTCAAAATAAGACCTCATACGACACCATAGGATCATTAGGGGCTCACCTAGACCCCAAAACGTCCACCCCGTATGGGCCTATACCCCATAGCCATGCAGTATAGGCCTATGGGCTTACCCAGGCCTCGGTGAACTTTTTCCAAAAATTTCACCGTTTCGCTTCGAAACCCTTCCCATCGTGTTCTAAATGACGAGACGTGAAAAACAAATCCAAACAACCCATATCACAATGAACGTATGTGAATTTCCCAGGTTGAACATACTTTTCCAAAAATTTCACCGTTTCGCTTAGAAACCCTTCGCATCGTGTTCTAAATGACGAGACGTGAAAAACAAATCCAAACAACCCATATCACAATGAACGTGTGTGAATTTCCCAGGTTGAACCTATACCCCCATATAGCCAGTATGGGACTATATGGGCTATATGGTACTTTTCCAAAAATTTCACCGTTTCGCTCCGGGACCCCTCCCATTGTGTTTTTCTCGGCGAGACGAGAAAAACGAGACCCCACAACCCATAGTAACACCCACAAAAAAATTTGACCACCCCTCCCCCCATATAGCCAGTATGAGCCTATATACAGACCTCGGTGACTTTTCCCAAAAATTTCACCGATTCGCTCAGGGACCCCTCCCATTGTGTTTTTCTCGGCGGGACGTGAAAAACAAGACCCCACAAGCCATAGTAAAGCCCACGAAAAAAATTGACCATCCCCATACCCCATACATGCATTTTCCCTTATATTGTATAATACAGACCCCTATTGTAGGGGTAAAGTTAGAGTTCCGCTTTTTATATTTTCGGAAAAAAAATCCTAATTTTACATGCACCCACCCCATTGACTTGATAGGCAGACCCCGAAACGCCCGGGGACCGATATTAGCCCTTTTGGCTAGAGGTGATACGGGTTTTCCCCTATTTTAGGGGTAAAGTCCGTGTTCCGCTTTTTATATTTTCGGAAAAAAATCCTAATTTTACATGCACCCACCCCATTGACTTGATAGGCAGGCCCCGATAAGCCCGGGGACCGATATTAGCCCTTTTGGCTAGAGTTGATAGGAGTTTTCCCCTATTTTAGGGGTAAAGTCCGTGTTCCGCTTTTTATATTTTCGGAAAAAAATCCTAATTTTACATGCACCCATCCCATTGAATTGATAGGCAGGCCCCGATAAGCCCGGGGACCGATATTAGCCCTTTTGGCTAGGGTTGATAGGGGCTTTCCCCTATTTTAGGGTAAAGTCCGTGTTCCGCTTTTTATATTTTCGGGGAAAAATCCTAATTTTACATGCACCCACCCCATTGACTTGATAGGCAGGTCCCAATAAGCCCGGGGACCGACATGAGCCCTTTTGGCTAGGGTTGATAGGTGTTTTCTCCTATTTTAAGGGTAAAGTCCGTGTTCCGCTTTTTATAGTTTCCGGATAAAATCCTAATTTTACATACACCCACCCACTGGATGCCCCTTCACGAATGCTTCACTTTGATACCTCACTCGACCCAATCGGACGATGCAGCGTATTTGAAGTCTGGGGACTACTTTTTCTCCGCGGAAGCTTTTTCCCGCGACCGCATCACCGCCAAACCGCATCACCGCGGATGAATACATTCCCTGCAACAATTGGAACTCTCCTGTGTTGGAGGTAGCTTTTTGGTCATTCTGCCGGAAATATAGTGCACTTGACCTCTCCTTCACGTGACCTCCACAAATTATGCAAATTTTTGAGGTCAATGTGACTCTTCCCGTCCCCTATATACTACTGAGGTGGCATAGTGAAGCACCCGTGGGGGAGCATCTGACTGGATGGGTGAGTGGTGAAAGTTAAGCTATGACGCGCATGCATAGACAGAGAATAGTGGGAAAAGAGCATGGTATGCACGTTTTGGGGTCGAGATGGACCAATACGATTTAGCCGCGTGAGTTGTCATATTGAAACACTCGAAAAGGAGCATCCGACTGGATGGGTGATTGGTGAAAGTACATACGAAGTGAAAAAAGTTCATTGGAATGGACGTTTTGAAGTCGAGATGGACAAATGTTGGTCCGAATGAGTCGTCTAACGTGTCAATGTGTAGCACTCATGTGGGGAGGGGGGGGGGGGGGGGGGGCATCCGACGGAATGAGTGTGTTGTGAAAGTAAGGCTATGACCAGCATGCGCAGACAGGGAATTCTTGGGAAAGGGCATTGGAATTGACGGCAATATTGGTCCGAATGGGACGTGCGAGGTATACTAATCAAGCAGTCGTGGACTAGAGTCAGACTGGGGTGATATGCGCCTGTGCACTCGGAAAGTAGTAGAGAAAGGGAACGTTCGGAAGTGCAAAGGAGCGCGTTTGGGGAGAGGTGGCCATGTTAGCTCTGGCTACCTGGTAGAGTTACCTCAGAGAATGTGTACAGGTGTGTGTGGTGTGTGGTAATGGTGGTGGTGGTGGTGGTGGAGGAGGAGGAGGAATGGGGTTGAGTGAGTGAGTGAGTATGAGTGAGTGAGGAGGAGGAGCAATGGGTTGAGTGAGTGAATGAGTGAGTGTGAGCGAGAAGGAGGGTGAGAAGTGAAGGAGGAGAAGGAATGGGGTTGATTGAGTGAGTGATTGAGTGTGAGTGAGGAGGAGAAGTGAAGGAGGAGAAGGAATGGGGTTGACTGAGTGAATGAGTGAATGAGTGAGTGTGTGAGTGAGTGAGTGAGTGGTCATATAAAGTCGTTTGTAAACCATTAGCCTCAAGTTGTATCTAAACATGAGTGGTGTCGTATTGAAGCTCTTAGCCGGTAGAGACAGACTGGAAGCGATATATGCATGCGAACTGAGGAGTAGTAGAGAAAGGGGAGTTTCAGTGGTGCTGACTATGCCCCAAACACGTCAAGGTTATATGCATAGCAATACCTGCAGCGAGACAAGGAGAATCCCAGGTAACGCCTTAACGCATATCTTAAGTTGACCCTCCACAGTTTCGTAGCAATGGTCCCGGTCTAATTTCATAATACGATAGACTGTCCGTGTTCTGCTACATCATAATTCTTCTTGCCTTCTTAATAGCTCATACCCATAATTCCATCCTGTTCAGCATTATCAACGCTGCAAACGAGGATATACAGATCGATGGCTGGCTTCGTCTACACGATGAGTAAATTTTGTCCTGCCTCAGTTATGCCCCTTGGGTGTGCCTAAAAATCAGAACTCATTTACGGAGAGAAAATCGGACAAAAACGAGCAGGTTGACCCCCACTTTTTTCGCCTTTTTAAGTTGGTATCGGAGCTGGGAACATGAGATTTTTTTTTAAATTGAAATCGCTCTTACAGATTTTTCTGGAAATTGAGCCGAATTTGACCATTTTTCGATATTTTAAGGGGTTTTCTAGGAAAAATGAAGCAAGCTTGGAGGGGAACGTTCGAGATT
Organism: Hanleya hanleyi; assembly: GCA_036873755.1. Taxonomy (NCBI): domain Eukaryota; kingdom Metazoa; phylum Mollusca; class Polyplacophora; order Lepidopleurida; family Hanleyidae; genus Hanleya; species Hanleya hanleyi. The sequence goes on along the minus strand of JAVTVY010035040.1, from coordinate 42,148 downwards.
CATTTTTCTAAAACATATCAGTGCTGTATCTTGAAATAATAGTTCAATTATGCTCTTTCAGAAAATATATAGATATGAGTGGTGTAGGTTGAAGATTTCACGACAACTGGCGGCCGAAAATCGAACCCATGGTCTATTCCTTGCCGAATGGGAAAATCTCTGGAGTACACCCTTAAAGGCATACATGTAATAGTGCAGTCCATGCATTATCTCAACGCAGACTCCATTACGGAGCGGAGCTGTGTCATAACGCCAGATTGCTTAATTTTGACTACCTACATGTAGTTGCATCTGAAGCGTTATTTTCGGAGTGAGGTGGAAAGAAGATCAGGAGTTCGATTGAAGAATCCCTGGAGTGCACCCTAACCCTTAACGCCTATCTCAAGGCCTTAGTGCTTTATCTTAACGCATTAACGCCCTAGCAGACAGATTAAAGAAAGAAATATCAACTCGTTCACAAGTTTTCATACAGTTTGTTCTCCACAATGTTACACCATATCCAAGCTGGGAGAGCCGCGTTGGATATGTTTACAATTCAAGTATGCTCTTGTCCAATCAGAAGCCGCCATGTGGCGCTGCATCTGTCATATCCGTTCTTGCCCGTTAGATGTATTCTCGGCTGCTCTTGTCCAATCAGAAGCCGGCATTTCAGAAAGTTCAATCTTCGGGCATGTTTGCTCTGATCCGTTTGCTCTAATCGTCGTCTGGCAGGCCAGAATACTGTAACGGCAACATGTCCTGGAACAGCTCTTTGCGCATTTTGATCGCATTTTGCAGGGCCTCGGTGCGTGATAGCCCCATATCTTCTTCCGAGTGGCGCTTGGTCCTCATGATGGACCTGTGCGTGGGGTTGCCTTTCATTTTAAACGGCAGCAGGCTATGCTGTTCATAGATCGCCATGGTTGTTTTTCTGATGCAGGGGCGCATTTTTATGTACGCCTGTTGCAAGTTATCCTGTCCGGAAATTGAGAGACTGCACAATCTCAATAACAAAATTCCCATTACTACCACTGACCGGGTGTAAAGTCCGCTTTCCCTTTTTTTCCTGTGACAATTTATACATGCGCCACTATCCCACCCAGCATCGCTCGGCAGGCCAACGATCCGCTGAGAACCGATACTAGCCCATCTAGACCTGTTTGATATGAGTCTTCCATACTTTAGGGGGTAGTCCGTGTTTCCGGACTTTATATTTCAAGACAAATCGTAGTTGTACAAGCACCTACCCATGACATGGTCGGCCTCGAGAAGCTCTTCTCATGGATACCCCGCACGACCAGTTCGGACCAATATTGGGTCATCTCGACCCAAAACGTCCATTCAAATGCCCTTTTCCCACAATGACCAGCCCAGTACTCTTACCCCAAACATGCATTTTCGGAGATGTCAATGAACTGAAGGGATCATCTGAAGGCCTGCTAATCAAGGGGTGTGACCTTTGACCCGTACGTGACGTCAATGGACATGGCCGGAGATTTTAACATTTAAGTAACTCGAAGGAAATTCGTATCTATTTCGAAATGTTCGAATCAGGGGGAATAACCAGGAATTGGACCAACAGAGTTTTCGCCCAATCAGAGTTGTCTTCCTTGCATCCAGAGGGCAGCACTATGGTACGATGATACGATGGTACGATGGCACGATGGTACGATGGTACGATGATACGATGGTACGATGGCACGATGGTACGATGATACGATGGCACGATGGTACGATGATACGATGGTACAATGATACGATGGCACGATGGTACGATGATACGATGGCACGATGGTACGATGATACGATGGCACGATGGTACGATGATACGATGATACGACGGCACGATGGTACGATGAAATCACGGTGTGTATTCAAACATAACACGACAGTACGATGAAAACAATTAAACTATTTGATCAGTCCTGGTTTAGTCAGGCGTGAAGGCCAGCATGTCACCCGACACCAAGTTAAAGCTATGTCAGTCGGTCATCTTCTCCTATCCAGCTGTGTTGTAGCAATGCTCATATGTTAGATACATGCAAGTTCATTTGTAAAGAATAATTTTTATCATTTCTGTAATTCGAGATCCTATCTTCCAAACGTTAATTTGCATTGATCTGTGTGTGTTTTTGTTTTGCCCTTAATTGGCGCTATTTTCAGGAAATATGTAATAATTTGCATCCAGAATTGAGGGTTGTGGTGCTGGGAAGGGTGTACCTCGGAGGAGGGGATATTTGGTGGAGGGGGTGTTTGAGTGAAATACCGTGTAAGTTATTAATTATGAAAATAAATAGTGTTGGTGCGCCTGATCGATCGTTCTTCTCTCCTCGGGCCACTTAATGCAAACTATGATGGGATGATGATGGGCGGACTGATATATGCATGATCATAATACTGGTCTTTTTGTTCAGCCATTAGAGTGACAGTGTGATAGTACGACATCATATGTATGAGATAACATTATTTATTCATTTTGAATAAGCGATTTGCAATTACTCATATTGGGAAACTATATAAAATTTTGGTCTGACCCCAAATTCATCTCCATCAAATGGACGAGTTTGCCTCTGCACGGTATGCATTCACAATATCTGAAGGCCTATTAATCAAGGGGCGTGACCTTTGAGCCGGACGTGACGTCAATGGACTTGGCCGAAGATTTTAACATTGAAGTAACTAAAGGGAAATTCGCACCTATTTCGAAATGTTCGAATCAGGGGAGATAACCAGGAATTGGGCCAACAGAGCTGACAGAGTTGTCTTCATTGCGTCCAATTGGCAGCACGATGATACGATGGTACGATGCCACGATGGTACGATGGTACGATGATACGATGGTACGATATGGTACGATGGTACGATGATACGATGGTACGATGGTACGATGATACGATGGCACGACGGCACGATGGTACGATGATACGATGGTACGATGGTACGATGATACGATGATACGATGATACGATGGTACGATGATACGATGGTACGATGGCACGATGGTACGATGATACGATGATACGATGGTACGATGAAAACAATTAAAAATCAATCAATATAACTTATTTGCGCATGACTTTCGTTTGATCAAGTAACTGGTGGGAAATTCGTCCCTAATTCGAAATGTTCGAATCAGGGGAGATAACCAGGAATTGGGCAAACAGAGCTGACAGAGTTGTCTTCATTGCGACCAATTGGCAGCACGATGATACGATGGTACGATGGCACGATGGTACGATGGTACGATGATACGATGGTACGATGGCCCGATGATACGATGGCACGATGGGACGATGGTACGATGATACGATGGCACGATGACACGATGGTACGATGGTACGATGATACGATGGTACGATGAAAACAATTAAATATTAATCAATATAATTTATTTGCGCATGACTTTCGTTTGATCAAGTAACTGGAGGGAAATTCGTCCCTAATTCGAAATGTTCGAATCAGGGGAGATAACCAGGAATTGGGCAAACAGAGCTGACAGAGTTGTCTTCATTGCGACCAATTGGCAGCACGATGATACGATGATACGATGGCACGATGGTACGATGGTACGATGATACGATGGTACGATGGCACGATGATACGATGGCACGATGGTACGATGGTACGATGATACGATGGTACGATGGTACGATGATACGATGGTACGATGATACGATGGTACGATGGTACGATGCGATGGTACGATGGTACGATGAAGGAATTTCCATCGTACCATCGCATCGTACCATCGTATCATCGCATCGTGCCATCGTACCATCGCATCGTACCATCGTACCACCGCATCGTGCCATCGTACCATCGCATCGTTCCATCGTACCATCGCATCGTGCCATCGCATCGTACCATCGTACCATCGTACCATCGCGCCAGTAAAAATAGGGGGATAGTACGATGATACGACATGGCAGATATCAGCCACCATAAATCAGTAACATGAAAATATTCGTCAAATAATAAAACTTCATTTCAGGATCGTACTTTCAGAAATTTCGTTAAATTAAAAATCTCACAGTTCGGCAGAAAAAAATGATTTTGTGAATAACTTCTACAAAACAATTTTGCCGATGATGAAACTCTTAAACGCATAGTTTGGTGAGAAAATGGAAATAAAAATGTAACTTTTACCAGAATCCACACATATATAGTCACTTTTTAGCTAAAAGTGAATTTTCAGGAAATGTTTTGCATATTATATAGTTCTAACTATCTCAGGATTTGAAGAGGCGTTATACGGATATTTTTCGTCAAAAAGGTTCGTTTCACTACCGGAATTATGAAATATTCTTTAAAAAACGCTTCTATGGGAAGATATGGGTTGACCCTAACCTGATAATCATACATTTTGATTACATTTTTAGTCAGAAGAAACTTATTATTTTCCCCACCTTTGACCATGGTAAATGACATGATTCTATTTACTGAACCCAGATCAATAATCACAATAGGTCAGTGATCACCTAGAGGGTATGACAGAGATAATCAGATTTAACGCAATATGTCAGCTATATAGGAACGATCAAGTAAAATTCTAAGGACGTCAACCCATCAAAACAATTACAGACAAAACACATCAAATAACTGGTTCATACATTAAAATTTATTTAACAAACCAATTGCTCTCAAATACGTTAATATCAAATTATCTCTCACACGACTGAAAAAATCTTCCAAACTAACTGCTCAATAAAAAAAGGTCTCCCAACCATATAATAAATACAGTTGATGAAAATGTGTTTGATTGTGAGTTTCTCATAGAGCTGGTTCATATTATTAGTAAATGTTCACGCAATCTGATTAAACCTCCGACTTAATAACCGCTCCTCTATCGGACATGTCGCTAATTAAGATCTGAGACAGTCTGTATCTTAAATCTGTCGCGCATGTCAGACTGGCGACCAATCACAGTCCAACTTCAATGGGCGAATATATGCCTACCCGATTATTTCCGTAGTGAACGAGGCGCAGAAAAATCCATCCCAGGCATCTGACGAAGTTCTTGCTCTTCATGAGCAATCACCAAAGATTATTATTTGCTCGGATAGGCACCTATTCGCCCGTTGAAGTTGAACTGTGATTGGTCGCCAGTCTGACATGCGCGACAGATTTAAGATACGGACTGTCCCAGATCTTAATTAGCGACATGTCCGATAGAGGAGCGGTTAATAAATCTGAGTTTTAATCGAGTCAGTCGTGAATGACCACCTACACCTACCTACATCTACAACGCCTGATTATATCCTGGTAGAAACGTTTCTGACTGTTGAGATGGGTATAACCTATACACCCGCTTTCCAGAAGAGCACTTATTAGGGGATGGCGCTTTAAGACCGCCCGTCTGTCCGTGTCGGCGTTTGATACATTGCGTGTCTTTTTAATGTACAACACTGTAACGATCGTCAACAATGTTTTCAACATTACTCATTTTTAAAATGCGTTGATCCGGGAAAAGGGCGAAGAAAATGGGAGACAGCAGTGAGCTCATGTAAATAATGTCAGTGTTCTATGACAATAGTCGTTTATTGGAACAAAAATCACGTCAAATAATGTCTTGTATTTTTAGTTATTCAATTTATTCTCATACAGGCCCACTACTGGATCGAATTACAGAGATGATAACAATTATCAATGATTTATATAATAATAAAACGATTCAAAGAATGCACTAAAATATAGGCAAATTTGGATATATATATATATAACAAAATAAATTAGACAAGATATGTTAATATATACAGGTCGCAAAAATTCAGACAATTGTACAAGTAGATAATGAAATATGATAAATTAATACATTTCGACTGGTTGATTTAAACAATTTGAACAATCCAATAAAAATATCAATTTCCGAGGAGAGGGATATACTATTATAAATTGACTGCAAATGTATTGAAACATGGTTTATCTACTAATATTGGACGAGCCTCGGGATAAAAGCTTCCTTTGAGAGTGATATTCGAACTGGTGCACCTGCAAGAATAGACTTGCTATTGACACACCGAAAAAAAACCAACAAAAAACAACAACAAAACAACTCAATATACTTCCCACGAGTTAAAAGTGATGGACGAATGAAACGATTACATGGCGATGGATAGTCGTGTATGCTGTAAGCGAAGGACTTTTACTGCTTCCACTCTATCACAGAATGTCTGAATATATGCACTCCATATTTCGCAAGCATATTCTAGCTTCGCAGGCATATTCTTGTTTGCTTCTACCCAAGGATATTTACAGAGACTTAATCGCACAAATATTTGTAAAAAAATGGGCAATTTCGTTTTTAAATGTCAAGTAACAGATAGGATTTCCTCCCAACGTTTTCAAGTAACGCCAATGCATGGGCGTGTGTGTGGTTTTATCGTTGTGAACCGACTACGATTTGTATGAAATTTTTCAACAAAAATATTACAAAATATCCTAATCTTATTTACTCACGATACAGCCTAGTGCCAACTTTTCGAGGCCCCTACTGTCATTCGAAACCAGCTCATATCCTCATTAAAAGCATTAGCTTTTAGCATGTGTTAGCTGGTTGAAGCGAGCATTCGGTAGGGATTACTTGCAGCTCAGATAAATATAGCAGGATGACTGCAAAGCAGACCAAATCGGGTTGGAGGGGAGAGATTTGGCTTAATGTCACACTCAAGGTTGTTTCACTCGTATGGTGACAGTCATTTTGGTTGCTGGAGGAAGCTGGATTACCCGAAGAGAACCACCGCCCGTCGTCAAGTAACTGACAAACTTCCACACAAGGAACCCGTGCCGGTTCAGCGGTGTGAGGCTAGAGGTCACCAGGGAAGCGCCTTAAACCACTCGGCCACAGAGGGCCCCCAGACCAAATGTCACTCATTATGTACCAATGAGGTCACTGTCTGATTTTATTCTAACATCATTTGTTTCGGACCATCAGACATCAGCTTATCAACATTGTTTGACTGTGAACCGGTATAATTATTATTATATTCTGTTTTTCAAAATATGACAACATTTCGTATGTTTCAGATCTGTTGCAATTTAGGTTAAATATTGTTAATATTTCTTATTCGTATAAGCAGTGTTTTCAGAACTGTTAGCTTGAGCAGCAGAGAGCACATCACTGTAGGATGGTGGAGACGACAAATCACAGGCGTCATATGCAGGTGGATCATCAGCCCTCTTTTGTGGCGAAATGGTAGCGCAAAAAAGCCTGTTTGGCTCCCCATTCGCGGTGTCCGTACGAACATCATTCGCTCTGTCGGTACGCTGTCCACCGGCCCTGTCGGAATGATTGCCACCTACTCTATTTGTACGATTACCGCCTGCTCTGTTGGTGCGATTGCCACCTGCTCGATTTGGGCGATTGCCACCAGGTCTGTTGGTACGATTGCCACCAGCTCTGTCTATACGATTGCCATCGTCTCTGTGAATTGTTGTTTGGTCTATTTGCAGTCTTCTCAAACGGCGCATGTCCATGTTCGTAGCTGAAAAGTCAATTTTTGAAAAGTTACTTTTAACAGAGATCATTCTGAAAGCGAAAAATAGTTATGGCAATTTAATTAACAGATATGTGATCAAAATAACGGAACGAATGAAACTTGAATTATGTAAAGGTTTCGAGGCCAAACAGTTGGTGGTCAAGGGCATGAACATTGCTGCCTTCGTATGGCTTGAATCATCAGAGACATCAATTAACTGATTAAATTAATGCTAGACAATTTGCTCTACTGTTTTAAGAGAGCTAAATTTAAATTAATAAATTTCCAGGTCCATAATCCAAAGACCTAATTCATATAACATCATTAGCACCTAAAGTAAACATAAACATAAGCTAGTTTCCGGCAAGATATCATGTTCCAAGAATATCAAATCCGCGTCGCTGATCATTATTCTTAATCTGGTTGATGTTCGTCGTAAAGTTGTCATCCAGAGAATGATGTATCTCGGTCAGGCTTTGATTGTGACTGTTCATATGAACACCAGAAGGTTCTTGAAAGACAGGAATACATAGGGTCCCTAGCCCCGGGTTAAACCGAATTAGACACAATTACAAAACGTAACGCTATAGGTCTTCCACACTATGCTCGTATTTTGCTACCAGCATATGTATCGCCAAATTTGAAAAATATTAGGAAACTGAATACTCGCCCTACAAATTTACTTGGAACTTTCTGGTATTTCAATTGAATTTACAGGGGCATATCCTTATTATAAAATGTCGAATATTCCACCCTCTTGATTGTCCTCCCAACCCAAGAGTGACCCTTACAGGGTCTCTGAACTATATTTATAAAAACAAGCGCAATGAACTCTAGATACTAGATTGTATAAATTAGTGACTAACAGGCTTCCATAACTTAGCTATCAGATTATTACACACTCAAGTCAAAGCAATAATAAAGGGTGGTTAATAATACAGATGAAAGATTTAACCTATGTTAAATGATTATGTGGGCCCACAGAAGCATGTTTATGCCAAACCATGTGAACATTTGTTAAGAAAGAATAAACCAGTTGGAACTACTGTGCGTGTCGGTCTACCATAAAGACAAAGAAACAAGGAATCCCTACAGTAAGCTTTCATGGAGTAGATGATTAAACACTAGATACATTCGATCGAATACGATCAAGGATGCATCTCATTCGCACATTGAGTAAAGTAAACATAATAACCGTAAGCAATACCTTGTGGCAAAGTATTTACATACATATATACCTAATTATTTATTAAATCCGTCTAATTTGCATTTTGTGGAAACAAAATTTCAAGTTGGCCTCTAGTTGCCATCTATGGGTGCAACCAATGTGAAGGAACGCAATACCAAGCGTCATATTGTGGCAAATATCCACAGATTTGAAAAGAATCCATTAAGGCATTCTAAGTTTAGAGGTCAGAAACGACATGTCACGTTAATCCCAGGTGGTGTCACTTATGGGCATATGTGGACGGGAAGCGAACCCCAGAAACATCTTGTCATATGATACCCATACATCAACTTTAGGAAAAAATCTATCATGTCATTCTAATGTAATGTCCGGAAATGACAAGCCCGACCTCCAAATGTGTATGTGGAAGGAACGGAATAGCAAGCCACATCTAGTGGCAAAATATCGGCTATACCAAATACCAATACCAAGGTTTTTAAACCAATTCGCCAGACAGGCAGAAGTGCCCTTTCCCAAGCAAAAGACAAAGCTCCAAATAATATAATATTCATATGTAAATATTACTATTGTCAAGTGTTGGTTAAGGAATTGAGTGTAAGCATAGCATCATCAAATACGTCTACTTACTCCCAAACTGCACACTGGAAGATCAAATTAACAATCACAAAAAGGAAAGAGGTATTTGTCTTTACAACGAATATTATGGATTAAGAATACTGATCAGCGATACGGATTTGATATTTTTGGAACATCATGATGTCTTGTCGGCATCATTGAAAACTGTTGACCGCTTCTCTTTTGCAGGAAACAAGCCTATGTTTATGTATACTATGCCTGTCTTTTTGAATTTGGTGCTAATACTGTTATATGGAATATGGAATAGGTCTTTGGATTATGGACGCGGATATTCTCTAATGGACGACGGCTGAATTATGAATGACGGACCAGACGCTTGTAATTCCAACTGATCATAACGACATACCAAAAGTATACTGGACTCCCAAAATGCATAAATCACCATACACAGCAAGATTCATAGCTGGGTCAAGAAGCTGCACCACCATGCTTCTTTCAACCTTGTTGACGAGGGCCTTTCAGGAGGTAAAAGCATTTTGGGAAAGATGTTGCGCCACTTTTTTTAAAAGCTCTGGCGTTGAATGTATGTGGATATTGAAAAACTCAAATTGTCTTGCGGAAGAACTCGATGCTAATGGCCACATACCGGACAGACATGGGATTTCTCGACTCTGTCTACTACAGTCCCTCATCTGGTCCGGGTCAAGTTTATTAATAATATCTGTTTTCAAGAAAGCTGATCGCCAATGTATTAGCATTAGCATAAAGCATTCTTTAGCTCTACTACATACAAGGGATATCATTCATGGGATGTTTCTTTGTTCATAGAGTTGCTTGAATTTCTCATTAAAAATATCGATGTGAAATTTGGCAACACAATATATCAACAGCATATAGGTATTCCAATGGGTACTAATTGTGCACCCCTGTTGAGTGATCTATATCTGTTCTTTATGAACATGACTGTATCAAGGCGCTTTCAAAAACCGATCCATTCAAAGCCCGTTCCTTCTCATTCACCAAACGCTATATAGACGATCTTCTCACTGTGGGTAATCGCTATATGAATGACGCAGTGAAGGATATATATCCACCTTCACCGGATTTGAAGGAAACTTCGGATAGCCCAAACGGCTCATCATATTTAGACCTACATCTCCATAAAAGTGAAGCGGACCTTCTCTCTCGTCGACTTTATGACACAAGCGAGGATTCCAATTTCGGCATTTTAAAGTATCTCTTTGTAGACAACAACATTCCAGTGGGACCTGCATATGGCGTATAGATATCTCTCCAAGCAGCATTTGCCAGATCCAGTTAAATTTTACGATTTTAATGAACGTCGCAAAATATTATTGCAGAAGCTTATACACCAGGGCTATACCATCAAGCGCCTCCACTCACAGTTCCTCAAATTTGGCCATACATATCGCGTGCTGAAAGCAAAATACGAGCATAGCGTGCAAGATTTATGGTGTTACGTGTCGTAACTTGTTTCTAATTCCGCTGAACCAGCTAGGGGCTGTATCAAACCATGTACTTCAGGATCCTCATGGTGTTCATATGAACAGTCACAATAAAAGCGTGACTAAGATACATCATTATCCAGATGACGACTTTATATCGAATATCATATGGATTGAAAATACTGATCAACGATGCGGATTTTACATTTTGGAACATCATGACGTCTTGCCGGCATCACTGAAGACTGTTTATCGCTTCTCTCTTGCCTATGTTTATGTATACTATGATTGTCTTTCTGAATTTGACGCTAGATAGTCTTTAATAGACGACGGAGGATAATGAATGACGGACCTGACGCTTGTAAAATCGTTCCAATTTTACTTTCCGGAAACGAAAGTTTAAAATTTAAGAATGTATGTGGACGGAATGGAATACCAAACAACATCGATATTCTAAATTTGGAAAGAATGTATACAGTCGTTCTCTTGTTTCTGATGTTTGAAGAAATTTTCAGGTGGCCCAGGTGTCGCCACCTGTGGGCAGCGGTGGATGGGAGGCGACCGGAAGCAACATGGTGTGGCATGATATAAACACACCAAATTAAGAAAGAATCTGTTAGGTTTGTTTTAATTTTATTATCAGAAAACGAAACTCCAGTTTCCAAGTGACACCACTTATGGGTGAAGTTAACATCTAGCATCAATCTAAAAGTGATAGACAACACATAAAAAAACGGGTACATAAATTAAAGTTTATTTGATGAACAGATAGCTCACAAAAACATTAAAAGCAAATCTTCTCTCACCCGACTAATATGATCTTCCAAACTAGCTGCTTGGTAAAAAGAATATCTTACAATCTTAGAATCTATATAGTTGGGCAAAATAAGTGTTACTGTGAGTTTTGCATGAGATGGCACTTCCATCGATTTGGTTGTTCTTTAATACATGTTCGTGAGTCAGTTGCGAATGACCGATTCTACAACACCTGATTATAACCTGATCAAAACTCTTCTGACTACAAAGATGAACATAGCCTATAGTTTTCTTGAACTCATGGAGGGGTCTGATGGGAATGAAACCCATATATTTCTGACAGAACAGGCGATATAAACACCTCGGTCACATCGTCCATGATTCCAGCCGCCAGGTTACGCGGGACAGGCGCTCTAACCACCACGACCACATCACATCGTCTATGATTTCCGCCGCCAGGTTACACGGGATAGGCGATTTAACCAGCACGGCCACATTGTCTATGATTCCAGCAGCCATGTTACGGGACAGGCGATTTAACCATCACGGGCCCCGTAGGGCTTCCGGGAATTTACCTGGGCTGTCGTTGTGCACACCGCAGGTCATGGTGAGAATAGGCCTCAGCTCCTCAGACAGCTTGTCGTAAGAGGCGACTAACTGAGGCACCCGTGGGGTTCCCGGGTGTGAAAAGGAATAGGACCCACCCGTGTGGTTTCCGGGTGTGAAAAGGAATAGGAGCCAACGTCGTGATATGACCGAAATATAGTTGAAAGCGACGTTAAATAATATTCACTCACTCACTCACTGGGTGGCTCCATGATTCCAGCCGCCAGGTTACGCGGAACAGACGCTCTAACCCACCACTGTCAAATCGCCTCCCACAAAAATAGAGATTCTATAATCGGCTGTATAGTACTCTGATCTGTCTGATTCGAAGATGTTGACCCAGATGCCCGGAACATAATAACACAATATTACATGTACATTAAAATGCCGACAATGTAAGAAAACCCGGACTCAGGCCACCAGCAAATTCCAGTTTAGGGCCAGATCAGACGTCCAATATTCAGCCGTCGTCCATAAACAGATTTCTGCGTTTTTAATCGAAATGCCATTTTCATACGACAGCTAGCATTGATTCCAAATATGCATATATATATTTGGTGGAATAACAATGGCATGAACATCGACTTGCTATGTCGGGCAATTTTCTGTCGCTATGCGTCTGCCCTCCATACACTGGGGGGCAGACGGTTGTCGGCAAGAGTTAATTGATATGGTAATCTGATGAGATACCCACATTACCGGTATATGTTGTGTAAAATTCCAGGTTATCGTTTATCCAGATAACAGATCTACGCTGGAACAACGTCAATTCAATGATGAGAGCAAGACGTTCTTCAAGTAAAATCCTTATATCAGGCATATACAGACAAGAAGTAAGAAAGCGAAAATTGCCTCTGATTGGAATCGATGCAACATCGCTCGACACCAATATTCTGACCATACAAGAAGGCTGTCTAACCACCGCGGTCACATCACCTCTTACACAAACGAGAGGTGGATCATCCTCTTGAGCGGGTCGCTGATCATCGAAGATGCAGGATTGTGGCACCAATCATGCAGATTGAGCTTTGGCTTTCTATCGTGTTTGGATCTTGAACTCTGGAGATGATAATGTGTTGGACACAGCTATACCCACGCCATATTGTGAGCGTAAATAAGCCTGATCAAGTAAGGCGATCTCGTCAAATACGCATCCTTTGGGAACTGCTTGCAACTCCATCCACTCTTTATCTACATCGCTGTTGTCGGGCTGTTTGGGTTATTTTGTTTAATCATGGATTATTACTACATCAACCTCGCTTCTATTGTATCAATTTTTCTGAATAAAGTGTGCCGGAATAATAATGGCATGAACACCTACTTGCTATCTCGGGAAATCTTCTGTCGCTATGAGACGATCGACCATAAACTGAAGGGCAGATAGTTGGCGGCCCACAGCACATCCTACTCCGACCACCATGTCGATAACGATAACAGAAACATGCGACCCCTCCTGCTACGCATAAAACCAGAAGAATACCACCGATGACACCTTCAAGGAGAGTAACTGAAGGCTTCTCAAACTCACCTAAGATGAAGATAAATAATACAAGAGTTAAAACTAACTAAAACTCCGTGACTTAATAGTTTATCATATTGGGGTCATTTTGAGTCTATTTGCATAACCCCCCGGCTAGAGGATCATGGGTAAATTCAAGATGGCGGCCGCCTGTGGTATACCAGAAAAAAGATGTTTTTGTCATATTTCTTCAAAATTTCTGCTTTCCCGCGATGAAAAGTGGGCAAAAACTATTTTATGTCACATCACATTAATATTTTCTAATCTATCACCCAGTTTTTGTGGAGAAATTGCATAAATAAAAAATTAGAAAAATCTGACCGAAAAATCGACCAAAAAACGTAATCAAGGCGGCAATCTTGGATTTTTTGTATTTGCCGGTAGAGCTTGGCCCATGGGTGAACTGTGGTAAGTTTCAGCTCCCTAGCTCAATGAGGTAAGAACAATAGTAAGGGTGGGGCGTCGCAATGGCCCTACCCAGGCCTGGACAGGTCCCAAAAAGCCCAGGGCAGATAGGGTTAATATTCAGCCAATAACAATATACAAACGTTACTATATATACACGCTTTGATACAACGTCGAATACTGTCGCCTCACATTTTGTTCAACGTTAATCCAAAGACCAAAATGACCGTCATAGAATGTCTGTTTGAATACTTCATATCAACATTGTTCCAACGTACATATAAGTGTGCTATCCGGGTACCTACAATTGCTACTATCCCTCTAAATGAATTAAATAATAATTGAAATAAACCTTATTTTACGAGGGTGTCGAGAGTATATATGCCGCCATATTGTGTTTATGAAGAAAGTGCTTCATTTCTACAATATGCCGGCATATACTCTCGATACCAAGCAGCCTGTGGGTTTAGTATATTAAGAATAAATGTGTCGCATAATATATTCACTGAGGAGCGAAAAGAAAACCTGCATACATGTACGCGCAAAGACGAAATTTGAATTCAAATATATATGCATACTGAACTACACATACGACGTCTTTCAGCTTACCGTTTTCATATACCTGTATGTATATTAGGAAATTGCTTGACGTTTGAACATCTTTTCTGGAAACAGCGAGGCGAAGATCTGATTGAGAATCAAATTGTTGACCCAAGGGAGGTAACTCAGTGGAACTATATACATCCTGAATTGAGAAACACCGGAGAAATGATTAGACATTATCATTATAATGTTAGGATTATTAATGTTAATAGATTTCGAGAAAGCTTTTGACTCGGTGAATTGGTCGTTTATACAAAAATCATTGGATTTTTTCCAATTTGGCCCTTCTATACAAAAATGGATAAATATATTCTACAAAAATGCCCAGACATGTGTTTTAGTCAATGGTTACGCTTCCCAGTTTTTTGATATATCACGCGACTGTCGCCAAGGGGATCCATTATCATCTTACATTTTTCTTATATGCGCCGAAATTTTAGCTGCAATGCTTAGAGGTAATAAAAATATTCGAGGTATCAAGATCGGAGATGAGGAATTCCTTTTGTCACAATACGCCGACGATAATACAATTTATTTAGATGGGTCTATCAAAAGTCTAAATTATTGCCTAGAAACATTAGAACATTTTGCAAATTTTTCAGGTTTAAAAATGAATGTAGACAAAACAAAAGTTATTCGAATAGGTTTAAACAAAACATCTAGCACAATACTGAAAACAAAATGGCATTTGGACTGGTCACCAGGAGATTTCAAACTGTTAGGTCTAATATTCACCCATAATCTAGCAGAAATGATGGAGAGAAACTATAAGGATAAATTGAAAGATGTTTATGCGGCCATGAAAGTATGGTCCAAACGTGGTCTAACTCCGCTAGGTAGAGTTGTTATCCTAAAAAGTCTGCTGCTGTCAAAACTATATCACATCTTCTCATCTCTCACTAATCCACCAGAAACTATGATACAGGAATTTCAGAAAAAGTGCTTTGAGTTTGTGTGGAATTCAAAACCAGACAAAATTTCCAGGAAAACGTCAATTAAAACTATGGAGGAAGGAGGTCTTAACATTCCGGTCATCAAGTTTGTCATTCAGGCCCAAAAATATCATGGACGAGGAGATTACAGGTAAATAACCCTAAATGGGGAAAAGTATTGAAAATGTATATGCCAAAAACCCTGAATCCAGTGGAAGTAGGATCTGCCTTTTTACGGAAATATGTTATATCTACTATTGAAAATCAATTCTGGAAAGACGTTCTTGTTGCATGGGCCGACTTTCAAGTGAAAATTAGTTTATAACGAGAGTAAAATCTTTTCCAGCGAAAAAAATATGGTATAATGAGAACTTCACCATAAATAACCAACCTTTTTATCTTCCCCACTGGAATGAAAGCGGTGTTAGATTTGTCAATGACCTTTTGGAGACCGGCGGAACTTAATGCATTTACGGAAATATTTCCGTGCAGATCAAATTTTTTGGAATATCTGACTGTATGTCAGGCAATTAAAAGGGCAGCAAACAAAAAAATAATTCAACCATTACAGAAACAAACAATAACACCCCTGATCACACCCCAAATTTCTTATTCATAAGCGTCCAAAAAGCCTGTAAAACTTTTTACAAAACTTTATTGGATATGAAGTTCAACAAGTAGAACGCTCATGTAAAATGGGAAACCGTTCTTGTGGAATCTTTTACTGAAGAAGAGTGGAGAATATTTAATGTGCATGTGGCAAAATACAGCGACGTGAAGTATAAATGGTTCCAATATAGGGTGATAAACAGAATTTTGACCACCAACATTTTTGAGCAGAAAATCGATCCGAATGTTAGTAACATGTGTACTTTCTGTAACAGATACCCTGAGACAATCCTCCATCTGCTGTGGCAATGTGAACACATAATTCCCCTTTGGCGACAAATAGAACAGTGGTTCGCCTCGGTGGGGATTGCCATTTGTTTTACACCTACAAAAGTAATATTTGGACTTTTGGAACGAAGAAACACACCACTTGATTGCTCTCTGTCAGTCATTAAGTTTTCAATCTACCGGATGAAGGCAGCCAAGAAAACGCCATGTCTCAACAGCATTCAAAATGATTTAAAATCCGCATATGAAATAGCCCTTACTGTCCAGAAGTGTCACACTTCATGTGAAGTGTGCCTAGAAGTGCCTCTGAAGACTACACTGAAAAGGCACTTCAACAACAGAGAAAAATACTGGCACACTTCATAGGTACTTCATTAGAAAAAGGCAGTAGCCAAGGGACTCCTCAAAGACACTTCATGGGCTTTGTCAATTTCATAGTAAAAAATGAGGGACTTCAGAGACACTTCTGAGACTTGGTTATTGTTCGGCATAATCCAAGGTACTCCTCAAAGACACTTCATGGACTTTGTCAGTTCTTCAGCAAAACTTGGGGGACTTCAGGGACACTTCTGAGACTTAGTTATTGTTCAGCATAATCTAAGGTACTCCTCAAAGACACTTCTTGGACTTTGTCAGTTTTATAGCATAACTTGGGGGACTTCCCCTTGAAAAAAAAAATCTTATAGGATCCTATCAGATTCTGAAAATTCCTATAAGATTCTGAAAAATCCAATAAGATTCAATCCAATAGGATTTCTAGATTATTGGAATTTTCCCACAAACTTTTACAGTAACATAACATTATAACATTACATAACATTACATAACATTATTGTAGTTATAGAACTACATGCATACAGTTTCAATGATCTTAATTAGCTCTGGGAATATCCCAGCTTAAAGTTGGCTGATTTGATTTCACTCAGTGACATCAAATCTCATTTCCATGAAACCACTAAACATCAGATTTGTACTTCACAGCTCAAAATAGCTGCAACTGTGTAAAATATTCACATGTGGTTACTGACATATTACTCAGAACTGTGAAAACTTTTTTGGATCTTTGACAGTGATCTGTACCATGGGTTCTCATTTGAATAAAATAAATATATTAATAATATCAGTCTCTCACATATTAGTGTTATCAAAATAGTATCATATTAGATGATTAAATCTTGTTAAATTCAGATTTTATAATCAGTCCAAATCCATGATTTTATAGTAAAATTGGACAAAATGGGAAAATATTTTTAAAAGAATCAGTTCTAACATAATGTCAGCAACAAAAAATGCCCATTAAAGAATACTTTATATTATCTTCTTCATTATTATCAATTGTTTAAATATAATATATATATAATTTCTGTTTCTGATAGTCTTTCCTTTTAAATGTTTCAAATGGGTGGAGTTATCTGCCCTTGAAAATTTAATGGACCACCGGGGGCGCCACCATCAACAACAACAACAATGGCTGACCTAAGTGCACAAGTGCAAAAGTCAGGAGGATTTGTTCATGCTTAAGCTAGAAGTATGGAGGTTTGAAGAACTGTATTGCAGATGGTGATGAGTGCAGCTAATGATATAGTAAGTAAATTATAAATATAACTACAATTCTTCTTTTTTCAAAATTTAATAAGCATAGAACTTAACTGAAATGTACTTCACCTTATAATTGCAGTCAAATTTAATGGGTCGTATAGCATGGCTTTCACAAAGAAATATCCATATCTCTGTCTCACTATCACTTTCAGATCTACCCAGGTTCATCGAGGCAGTGTATTTTTATGAGTGTGTGAATTGTCAGCTTGGAAACCCCAGGCTTGGAGACCTCATATGAAGATTGGCATGCACCCCTGGAGGAAATCCCCTGAGGGTGAGATATTTTTATCACAAAACTGCTTGTATATACTTCCTGTTCATGTCAAAACAGGGGGATTTAACTGGCTGGGGGAATGATAGTTCTAAATAAATTATCTTGTTGTTTTGAACTGTTTATTGATTTATAAAATGTATTGATTTTTGTTCCTTCCACAAGATTAGAGAATATTTCCATACTAAATTGTTGACAAAATGGTAAAGAAATATGTTTTAAAATATATTGATAATTAAATGTTAGCATAACCTATTTTTAGCTGTAATCAGAAAAGGTATAATCATGCTATGATTAGACTTTTAATCATTATAACAGGCTATATTTTCCTTGTTTATTGATTGCATATTTCATATATCAAAGCTAAGGATCTTCACATACTTCAATTGTACATTCCTACCCACATCTTGAGAAATGAGAACATTTCATTTCAAATTTTTTTTAATACAATTTATAGTTAATAAGCATTTATTTGTCATTTGAAAACCTGTATGGAGATTTAGTTGAACCAGAAATTAACAAAGAAACATTATCAAAATTCACATGATTGTTTCACTTCAATTCTAATGGCTTCTTACATTGTATATACTTTAATATTCCAGAATACAGCTGCTACAAGGAACTCGGCTCACTTCAAGCAGCCAATCGACGGACAGGAACTTTAATTTGCACACCTGAGTATGGTTGATGTGTGGTTGATATCTTCATAGTGTATACTGGTTAGAACGTCACACACACTGTTTATCTCCCTTGTATATCATGGAGTACTAAAGAAAGGATAATAGACATCTTTACCAATCTTTTGTAAATCGTACGGATGTGTTTCATTCTTTACCCTTTATGGTAGTCAACCTATTCAATCATCCTGAGTGTATTAAAAAAAGAAGAAGAACTGGATTGCATGTCATACGGAACCATATATACAACTGATCAGGTTTTAATTATATGCATGTATTTCTCGCAACAGGTCAAGAAGTCCACAATTCAGACTGGTGGGTTTCAGCAAAGGTTGGATTACATCCAAGTGGACCTCAGGGCAACTAAAGCAAACTATCCTTCGAAAGATCTGCTGCTTCAAGTTCAAGTTGGATAAGAAGACTGTCACCCTTGAATAATAATAATACTAATACTGCAATAAATTCTCCTACCAAAGACTGCATGTAAATACATACATAGTACTATGTTGTATGTTGTCTCAAGGATTTGTGCTAGCGGTTATATAAACTACACGTTTCTTGTTAAGAACCACCAGGTTTATTGTAAATATTTTATGATGTACTGTTTTGTCCCACTCCCCGTGCTTTCTCTAAATAAAACGTTCTTTGCTCAAATATATATTTGTGTCTTCTTTTCTGGGAAAGTAAATATCTCGTGGCTATATATACATACCTTTCATTACACGAATTTGCTATGATACTAATAAGGTACTTCAAGAGCACTTCAAAAGTGCATATGAAAGGTATCCTTCTGTAAAAGTGTGGATGAAGTGCCTTGCCATATAAGGACATTGAATTACCTCATATATTCTAATTAGGTACTTCAAGAGCACGTCAGAAGTGCCTTTGAAGGTTACCCTTCTGTGGAAGGGTGGATGAAGTGCCTTTGCAATACTTAATTAACATATTTGAGGCACACTTCAAAAGTACTTCCAAGTGACTTCATTGTGACTTCAATGGCATTGCCACAAAACAATACCACACTGCAAGCACACTTCTGACTCTGAGCATAGCACTTCACGGTTAAAATATGCCCACACTTTAAAGTTACTTCAAAGTTACTTCAAAGACACTTCTGGACAGTAAGGAAGATAACTACATAAGATATAAAAACTGTGAATGGCGTATTTTTGACCAATATTGGTCGACATTACATTTATTGCTGAAATCATAAATATTTATAATGATACCATAAATGATGGCTCTTATTGGCCGTCAGATTCCTGTATTGTTAGTCCTCTTTTATTTGCTGTCCTTTGAGTCACAACTGTTGAAGCTAGGTTACGGTTTCATATCTATGGATTTACGACTATTATATATACAGTGAAACCTGTCTGAACCGACACTTGTATAAACCGACCAACCTTAATGTATCGGCATTTGTTTTTTGGTACCAATGGATCAGTTACTACGGATTTGAACTTTGTAAATCAGAACCCTGTCAAAACGAAACCAAAATGTTGGTCCCAACCAAGGTCGGAGGATACAGATTTCACGGTATTCTATGTGAACAGCTAAACTGGACTATTATTAGATGCTATTTATTATTCGCTGCACAATATTAATGGTGTTTTTTGCTTCTCTGGCTGCACTGAAGAACTCATGTCTGTATATAGGAATATGTCCTCTTTATGAAAATGCAAATAAAATATCAATTAGAAAAAAAAAATCATTATAATGTTATTATAATTGCAATTCATTATGAAAAATAATAATAATTTTGATGAATTAAAATTAAAATTAATTAATTAAGTATTTAATTTAATTAATTAAATTTAATTGTTATTAAATTAATTAATTATATAATTATTTATTTAGTTATTTTTCATAATTATAATTTTTTTTATTAAAAATTAATAATAATTGTTAATTATAATTCAATTATAATAATATTTTATTATAATAATAATTATCATTATTACATTATAAACATAGATAAGATGACCACATTGTATAGTCAAAACTTACGGCTGTGGCAGAAATACAGTGAAAGACATATCAGCTGAGGGAGTGGCCTCCATATGAACACTGTTTCATGTACGTTAGCAAAAAAAAATGTTTTTGTAGGCGTCTGATTTGCATACCTCATGCGATTTAAGTTCCACACAACATATATTCGTTACAGAAATATAGCGAAAACAATTAAAATTGCATCATTCATAATAATTCACCACAACATGTTAGACGTCATATGATGCAAGTTTCATACATATATCATGTATCTGTTGTATAAGTGTAGCCAAAATAATGAAAACTTGGATCAAAATAATTCACTACACCAAAATGTAATAATATTGGGAGTGATAAGGCAAGTCCATATCTGTATTTATATTTGTTGTCGAGATGCAGCCAAAATAACGTAAATTAAACCCTTTATAATAATTAACCACAACAGGGTAATGCTATAACATTTGCTCCTTATATTTGTTCAAACCTCACACAGTGCTTAGAAGAATCAGTGCATGTTTTCGTTGACGTTGACCTTTGTTTATCTATGACCCGATCATTCCCATAAAGCTTCCGTGGCCGCGCAGTAGTTCCAATATCCTGCTACCATCTGTGACCCTGTTGTCGTTGTTAGAGAATCCTGAATTAAATTTTAGCATGTATTTCGAAAGCTAAATAATAACAAATAGAACGAAATGGCTGTTACAGATACATGACGTCCTCTCGAGTGAAGAGGCTGTTCCGGGCTAGAATGGGACAGATTCGCCCGCCTCCACACATTTGAGAGCGTTTGGGGGCTGGGATTGAATACGCCTGCTTGCGCTTGCGTATCGGCTCAGTGAGCAGTTCATATATGTTGTGGAGGTATAGTCATCTGAATGTCGGATCTGATGTCTGCTATCTACTGATTCAAGTCGATCAGTATGGAGGTTTCCGACAGGTGATATTTGAATGCTTTGTGGAAAATCCTAGCTTTATGGTTAACTCAGAAAATGGTATTTGTTCTCGTCAGATCACCGAAGGTAAGCAACGTTAAGCTCGGCCAATACTTGGAAGGGCGACCGGGTGCTGTGCTGGCTGGGCTGATCGGTGTCCAGGGTAATAGGAACTGTGAGCACTCTCGTGTTCTGTCACATGTAGACACCGTCGTGATATGACTGAAAGAAGGTTGAAAACGACGTTAAACCCTACTACTCACTCCTGGTTTTGCCGTAGGATATTGTTGTGAAATACCAAAGCGATCCAGTTGCAGTTTAATTGAACGCGCCACTTGCTGGCGTTTCCATATCAAGGGAAATCATTTTCGACTTCGAAACCACAATATTCAGTATTGTGGTATTCGATAACTTATATACCCACTTTCCCCATCCAAATCCGCTACTTGAAAATCCGTCGAATTTAATTGGTGCATGTCGGCCTCTTTGAATTAACAGACCAAGTCTTGATCGAGTTGGTGGTGGCTTGGACGAAGTATCATGTATGCCAAGTTTCAAAACATTTGGTTTCCCTGGTTCTTCGGAGAAGATGTCTTTAGGTTAATTCAAGATGTCCGCTCAATCGTCCCGTCACTGTACTGCACCAATCTCAGTAAACTACTGCATATGTTTGCCAAATATGGTATAACTCCTTCAAGTCCATTCGAAGATATTAGCGCGGACAGGCAGATAGACAGACAGACAGAACCTATGTAAGTGCTTCGAAGGCTTTATCGAACTATATCCGAGAGACACCGCAACCCTACGAATTGGAGCTATGCATTAGGAAGCTACATTTTTAGTCTGTACCAAAACACCAACCTTTGAGTATTGTATAGCAAAACTGTAGCTTCTTATGTTATAATACACGCGTTACTAAGATATAAAAGTGGGCAGAAGTAAGTTCTCTTCACCTTAGAGATGAATTCGCATAACAGTTTTCATAATTTCCACAAAAAAAAGCATCTCGAGAATAATTTTCATTTTGATATTTTATAGTTTGCAATATTTGTCCATACCCCCATTGAACTTATCCTCCCATATGAGTAAAGACCGTTTTTGTTCGTGGAATTTTGCTGATGAAATATATTCTCAGCTTGGTAAAAATATCCCCTCAAATAGCCTTTAAAATTAACCAGAATACTTGGAATGAAACAAATTTGGAGGGAGCAGGGGATGTGCCTGACTTCCTGGCACCATGGACACTTGTTCAGTCTTCTGGATTAGCCCCTTCTCCCTCATCCCTTAGGGATATGCTGGAGACAATCTTGTAATGTCTCTCAAAAGAGCAGAAATAGCACTACAAATAGCTAAACGAAGTCATCGGGCCTACTACAAGAAAGTTGTTGCGTCTAACTATTTGAAGTGCACAATGTTAGCGATCCATGTACCTTGTATATGTCGTTACTTCCATGAAATCGACACAAAACCAACATAAAATAAATATATCAAGAACGAATGTACTTACTTCATATTCGACGCCATCTGGTTTTCTGTTGATGGTTAAAACGATATCAGCAGAAGTGATGGTGCAATTTGTGATTTTATAATATACATTGCGCTTGAGTGTCTCCCCGGATCTTGCCCTTGATCCAAATGTGTCTTTTGTTGTCGACGTCCTTTTGAAGGTCACGGAGCAGGTGGTCTGCCCTACGGGAAACTGACTGCCCAGGATACGCAGCTGGTATGAGTCTGCGTCCTGTAAAGTCCAAGCCTGGTCGCAATTGCTGAACATGTCGACTAAGTAAAAATCAGAAAATTGGAAATAGTGATAAATTCCCCTATACGCCGAAACAAATAGTATAGCTGATATTATGATATCTTATGTTATAATCTGGTGGCGAGCACAGCATATTGATGAGGAAAGTACATGTAAATAGTAAATAGTGGCTGTATCAGTCTCTGGCAAGTCGGTATACTAAATCAGTAAATTGTCTCTTTCGAGGGTCATCGGTGGGAAAGGAACCGGGGATGGTGTCTCTCTTGTACACAAATATTCTGAAGAATCAAGCTGAGCCAAGATTTCTGAGCGTGATGGGTAGGTGAAGAGGGTGTTTAACGTACGTTCATCACTGCAATATTAATGTATTCATCCACTAGATCTAATATCTGATATCAATAAGGATACTCTCTTTGCTGTCCGATTAAAGATCTGCCGTGAATCATCTGGCGCCACATATGACGAGTTAAAAAATATCAACGTCACTTGTAAGCTCAAACTGTTGATTTCTCAAGTGGATGTATCCGATTGAACTCGTATCAAATCTATGATATTTAGGTATTGATTCAATGATTATATTTTGTTAACTGTTTTAAGTGGATTAAGGTCGTTTGTAATTATTGGAAAACGACATACTGTCGGCATACTGTCAAGATTTATATCCCAGATATCTTGACTGAGATGACCACACAGCCCCTAGCACGGTATTAGATACGAATATCTCAGAGCAATAATGTAATAGCCCTATCAAGTCAGCTGTTGAACTATATGACCGCCAGATAGAGAAAAACAGCTCGAACGAGGGAGTATGATATATATAGATTATCACTACGAGTGGTCATTTATCTGATTTTTATCACATGAGTTTGATAAAACCCATATGAAAGGAGCTTTAGCGAGTTTCATATGGGTTTTATCAAACGAGTGTGATAAAAATCAGATAAATGACCACGAGTGTTATAATTTATTTCTCACATCAAAATAATGTTGAAAAATAACCAAAAATATAGCTAGCAAATTGTAAGGGTGTGATACAGGTTTTGTATCACATGGGTGTATCACATTACTTTTGGCCGCTGTGATGTGAGAAAGAATAGAACCACCTTATTGTCGTAAGAGCATCAATAAAAATCCTTCGCCGTTTCTCTCTCTGTCTCTTTCATTAGGTGTCCATTCTATACCAGAATGTCGGATCTCACGATTACCAAATTTGGCTTGTGTGAGATAGCAAGGTAGGTAAAGCAGTGAATGCTTACCCATCCGAGGAATATTGGTGATCGGTACAGCAAATTTCACGTGAATCAAATACAGTATAGAGATTGCAAGCCATCTGGGTTGAATAACGTCCATTCGTCCGTGGAAAATTCGATGGATATATCTTTACTTTCTTCTAATCTCGATTCCAGGCTTCGTCGTGTTGTTTCCTGGAATGGAATAACACGTAAATTGACGGTATATAATTACAGGCAATTCAGATTGGTCGTGCAGGCGATAAAATTAGTCGGGGTTCAACCTGTTATGGACTTACTGCTGGCACGAACTCAGCAAAGTCGCTTCTCGTGGTTATGAAGTCGATATTTAACCCGTCTGGAGATAGAGGGATATTTCGTTCATAGTAACCTCAAGCAGAATTTAGACAAGTTACGAGATTTTGCTTTTGACGATTATCTGCCAGTACCTGAATAGTTGTGAAATGAGCTTGCATGTATGCTGAACTTTCAAGCACAGAAATGTTGGTCTAGTGACCAGTTTCTGATAAATGTATAATCTTTATCAGGTATCAATAAATATAACCTACAATCTGTTTGTGACTTTCAGACAAAAAAAACCCTGCACACATAAGAAGCCAAACCATGCTTATTTGGTCTGTACAAGTAGGTATATTTGGACTGGTTTAATAAACTTTGCCCAGTTAATAGGTAGTAGCAAGTTATCACTAACATTTGGGATAATGTGATCAATGGTTCAATTTCCACAAGGTGATCAATCGAATTACAAGCGTCTAGTCCGACATTCATAATTCAGCCGTCGTCCATTAGAGAATATCCGCGTCCATAATCCAAAGACCTATTCCATATTCCATATAACAGTATTAGCACCAAATTCAAAAAGACAATCATAGTATACATAAACATAGGCTTGTTTCCTGCAAGAGAGAAGCGGTCAACAGTTTTCAATGATGCAGGCAAAACATCATGATGTTCCAAAAATATTAAATCCGTATCGCTGATCAGTATTCTTAATCCATAATATTCGCTGTAAAGTCGTCATCTAAAGAATGATGTATCTCAGTCACGCTTTGATTGTGACTGTTGTGAAGGCACTGGTCCATGCAAACTAGACCGATCAAGTTCTTTTGCAGACATCGCATATGGGATGTTCACTGTGATGCTGTTAGCTAGATGCGTCTTCTCTGGACCGTATATTTGAAATTTGGACACCCTAAATTTGAAAATTCAACATGGGACAGATAGAATACAGAATCCCTATTAAGAGGAAGATTTAAAATAAATTGCAATTCTAGCATCTTCACCATTTCAATTTCTGACCGACACTATGATTGACGCATAATTTATTTTTCTTTAATTGAAAACTGATCCATTTCATTTAGGAACAACTAGTACCTGGAGTACAGACTCTGTCCCAGGTTAAGAGGGATTCTCATATAGAAATGTGTTAGATCTATACAGAATGTCCTCCTACAGTATGTCCCATAGTGAATGAGTTTTATTTCTGGGCTTTTTTAATACAGTATTCAATGTTGATAGTGTTTCAAGAACTTTCTCTGATCATACAGTGTAATTTTGTGCGTTTGGTCTGACTTTTGAGAATAGTTCTAATTCATATATTTAAATGTGACCTGATGTGATTCAGTAATGTTGACATTCACTGTTGTTGTTGTCATCCCCTATTAACTGGGTCGAATCATGGTGTTTTCTTTGTTGTGGATTCAAAAAGTTCACTTTCACTTCCCTGAAATTCCCATAAACATGTCTGTATCGACCCGTGCCTTGGGGGAATTTTAGGCCGTGTTATTAGAACCGGAACATGATAGTTCAAGTCATAATTTTAAAACAACAACATCTGTTCCCCAAAGAGGGAAGTAATAAAAAGTCACGAGAAAGTATGAACAGGAAATAAAGTCAGAAACAGAATAATGGAAACGTTGGAAACAAAAAGATGCTACCTGGAAAATATCAGAAACCACAAAATGGAAAGAACAATTATACGTTCGAAAGCTAAATGGTACGAAAAAAGAGAGACAATTCAGACTATTTTTGTAACTTAAGAACACGAACTTTTATTAACAAAAGCTTACCGAAAGAACGAACGAGTAATTCTACCTGAGGGAGTTTTGGAGAAGGTTTTATTCAAACTACGTAGACTCTCGCCCCACCCTAACCCGCGCCACACCTATAGGGATAGGGAGATCGCGTGCCCTTTCTATACTACCCATCGCGCACTACTTCGCGCATGCACAGTCGACCCATTCTAATGTCATGACTGTAGGGTGCAAGCCTGGCCCATGGAATCTCAGGTAGTGAAAATCCCAGGTCTCTCGCCCCACCCTATCCCGCGTGCGACCCGCTGTGCAGTGAGTAAAGTGGGGTAGGAGGAGGAGGAGGAGGAGGAGTAGGAGGAGGAGTCGGACAAGCCACGGATTATACTAGGTAGATTTATACTCAACTTCGCAGGACGTCAGTAGTGATAGTAAGGGCAGAGTCAGTAAATGGGATATCCAACGTTGAATATTTGCCAGTGGCTAGATGAAAATATATGCCAGAGCTGTCATTATAACTACACAAATCATTATCAGATATGAAATCTTTCATTGCGATAAATACGTCCGCAGTACACTGTGACCATCAAAGTCAACCATTAGTATACATGATTTAGAGAGTTGGTCATTCAAATCCCTTAGATCATCATGGATTATCAAGGAGTTGGGAAAAAGAAAGTAAAGTAAGACAAAATGCTACAGCTTATAATTCCTCAACTCAAGAGGGCTATTTATGACACCCTGTCTAAGAAGAATTACAGAACCACCGGTGCCATCAGGAACTATCCACAAACCAGATGACATCATATATAGTTCTTCTAGGTAAATCAAGCCCATGTGCGAAGTATAAATAGACTTTATATAAATAGACTAAAAGCGTACCGTACCTGAGATACAACACATATCACGAATCGTTAGATTCTTGGTATGTGCTTTAGAATAGGTTAACCAGAAGGCTATACTGTGAAGTCATGTTGCTCTGTCAGTATGTCGGCACCTCTTCCAACTTCCCTTATATGTGTTGTAATTTTGCCTGTATATGGCGAGATTATGCTGGTGAACGTTTCGTCCCCGAGGTCCGCCCCATGTACAGACCTTTTGGTCTTTGATATATGTTGGCATTGTGGGAAGTTAATGCTGGGTCGACATCGGGCCTTACAGATTAGTCTTTTGTGTTAAATGCCGTCATTTTCATCTGACGACGATACAGCTCACCAATCCCCACTGTACGAGTTGTCACAGCGACACAGCTCACCAATTACAAATATACGAGTTGTCAGAGCATTTCCATCATAGCTCTATAGATTTGTATCTAATACCACTTATGCCGGTGCTAGGGGCCGTGTGGTCATGCCATCCAAGTTGCCACATGAACAGGTACAATAAAAGCGTACCTGAGATACAGCAATAATTTGAACGAATCGTTAGATTCTTGGTATGTGCTTTAGAATAGGTTAACCAGAAGACTATACTGTGAAGTCATGTGGCTCTGTCAGTATGTCGGCACCTCTCCTCACTTCCCTTATATGTGTTGTAATTTAAACACAATCTCTTGTAGAGTGTTTCGGTGGCCGAATGGTTAGAGTGTTCAACTATTGTCACGAAGGTCGTGAGTTCGAGACCACTCAAGGATACTGCAGACTGAAGACGCAGCCTGTTAGCTGGAAATGGAGTGCTATCATCCCTCGTTTACAATGCTATCATCCCTCGTTTACAATGCTATCATCCCTCGTTTACAATGCTATCATCCCTCGTTTACAATGCTATCATCCCTCGTTTACAATGCTATCATCCCTCGTTTACAATGCTATCATACCTCGTGTTATAGCTACATCGTTGAAACACGTCTCTTGGAGACAAAAAGACAGAAAATATTGAGCCATTTAAAGTCGTCTTCTGGATTTGGATCAATTTTTCTGTAATTGAAATGTAATGATTGAGCAATTATGTAGAGAGACTGATCATGATTTGTTCCGAAATGACCCACCAGGGGATCGACTGCGGTTTGTATATTTTGAGAAAGTGTCACCAGACACTCGTCTTATCTTGTCCCAAAGTCGTGAGATACTCGTCCCATCTATTATCGGGTGTCCCGAGACACTTTCGTCTCAAACCTGTCCAGAGACACACGTAGCATCTTGTATTTTGTTACATCTTCATTTGGTATTGGTATTTGGTATTCAGTCACAATGAAAGCGTGACTGAGATACGTCATTCTCTAGATGACGACTTTACAACGGTTATTATGGATTAAGAATACTAATCAGCGGATACGGATTTTATATTTTTGGAACATCATGATGTCTTGTCGGCATCATTGAAAACTGTTGACCGCTTCTCTCTTGCAGGAAACTAGCCTATGTTTATGTATACTATGATTGTCTTTTTGAATTTGGTGCTAATACTGTTATATGGATATGGAATAGGTCTCTGGATTATGGACGCGGATATTCTTTAATGGACGACGGCTGAATTATGAATGACGAACTAGACGCTTGTAATTGTGCTAACTTTCGTATGACGAAGGTCTATCGATTATTAACGCTGAACATATTTTGCGCAGGACGGCTGAATATTGAATGTACTGAATTCACAAATGAATGACCACGAGATCCAGACTACATTTTAACTGAAAACACTGCCTCTATTAGCAAGGTACCAATTCAAACTAGTTTTGGTTTTAGGCCTAGAGTCCTTTAAATATATGAACATACAAACATGTATACGTACTCTCCTTGTGTAAATTAGAGAGCGTAAATAAATGTACTTCCTTAGTACAACATTTATATGTTGTGTTATTGAGATTTGAACAATTAAGCTATGTCTGAAGTTTTTGACTATGGGTGGTTACGTGCGCATTGTAAATTATTGCCGTTTAAACCTTGAACCGAGTCCCAGTTTAAATTAATACCTTTACTAATTTCGTATTGGAAGTTTAGATTATTCGACAGGGAGTACGAAGCGGTCTAAGTTAACGTCCGAAGGACCCGTTTGGTTCAAATATAAACAACCAGGAGTAGGGTCACAAAATTATCGTACACGCGGTTATTTGAATGAAGATAAGTGTTATTGTAATTTGTCTATTAAAACTGCATAATTCACTCGATATTACTAAAAATTGTGCTTCCAAGAACAGTATATTGTTAGACAACAGCATTTGAAACCTTATGTAATAATCGTGTCAAAAATTAGGACAAATATCTGATAAATATATATACAAATATAATATACATACCGTTCACCCAAAACAGTATATCTCACACCATACACTTTCAGCTATATCTGTTTTAATATCAATACACTGGTCGTCCAATACTGAAAGGTATTTCAGGTTTTGAGGTCTACGTGTACCTCTTATCTGACCTATTAAGCGTTTTTAACTGTCATCATGTGTGTACATTCAGGCCTACGCCTATGATATTGCGAAATGTCTGTTACAGACACTTTTATTGACACATATTGTTAATTTTCGTGATTAAGTACCCTGCAAATCGTTAACTCCAGTTTCTACAGGGAGAAATGTATGACAAACCTCACAGCTAGGTAGATCCGCCATGCCCCCAGTTCCAAAAATATTGAATGTTCTCGTCCTACTCTCGAACCAGTGATTTAGTCCCATTAAAATTGTTGGTACCGGTATATATTTTTGTCCCTAATCCCAAAGCAATGTTTTAGTCCAAATGAAACATTTCCTGCTCCGATTCTCAAGCCTGTTTTATGTCGTTGAGATATAAAATATCACTGATAATAATTTCCTGCCTCAATACTCTCGCCGTGTTCTAGTACGAAAGAAAAGATTGGTCCTTGTTGGAAATGACGGTAGCCAATACATATCTCCTCCTACTGTCCCAGTATTTTAGTCGGAAGAAAATATTGGCCTTAGTTAAAAATAAATTTCTTTCCTTCACTCTCACAGGCTTTTGGTACGAAGGAAAACATTGGTGCTGGTCGATAATAAATGTGTTGCTATCACTCACGTAGTGGTGTTATCCGAAAGAAAATCTTGGTCCTGGTCGACAGAAACGAAACGATTGACAATAAATGTCTTGGCCTTACTTTCGCAGTGTTTTAGACCGAAAGAAAACATTGATCTTGGCCAACAAGATCGACAATAAATTTCTTGTTCTTGCTTTAAGATGTTTTAGTCCGAAGTAAAACATTGCTCCTGGTCGACAATGACAGTCGGCAATACATTTCTTTGCCTCACTCTCGCAGTGTTTTAGTGTGAAGAAAAAGTTTGATCCTTGTCGACAATAAATGTTTTGCCTTAACTCTCGCTGAATTTTGGTCCGAAGGACACCATTGGTCCTGGTCAATAATACATTTCTTGCGTTTACTCTCGCAATGTTCTATTCCGAAGGAAAATATGGTTCCTGGTTGGAAATGACGGTCGACAACAAATTTCTTGCCTTAACTCTCGCAATGTTTTATTCCAGAGAAGAACAATGTTCCTGTTAGACAGTGACAGTCAACAATAAATTTCTCACCTCTGCTCTCGCTTTGTTTTCGTCCGAGGGAAAACATTTCTCCTGGTTGACAATGAGGGTCGGCAATAAATATCTTACCCTCACTCACGCAGTATTTAGCCAGAAAAGAAAACCTTAGTCCCTGTGGATAATGAGGGACAACAATGCATTTCTTGTCCCCGCTCTGGAAATATTTAGTCCAAAGGAAAACATTGGTCCTGGTCGGCAGTCATGGTCGGCGATAAATTTCTCTCGTTGTTTTAGTCCAATATGCTGATCCCGGTCGACATTTTTCGCCCCCTACTCTCACTGTGTTTTAGTTCGAAGGAAAACATTGATTCTGGTCGAGTCTCCACTCTCAGTGTTTTAGTCCGAAGGTCTTTACAAAATCACTTTTTCAAATATATATATATATATATATCCTAACCAGTATCTGCATCGAGAAGTTCACTTTAAACAAAGAAACGTTATTGGCTGGAGAGACCTTTATCCATCGATACACGTTCGGTTGGAGCCAGGACACCTTTATTCTGCTAGGCACAGAATTTTCATATATCTTGAGCACAATGATCAAACTAAATTTCGACAGAAGAAACATAGAAATAGAGAGAGCTCAAACAATGGTCCAAAAGGATGTTGACTCTCTCGAATAACAGTATAAAACAATCATTATATCAAAACTCAACCACCTATTTCTATCCTTATCAAACCCCCCAGAACATATGACTAAACAATTAAATAACATGATGTTCGAATTCGTACGATAAGGGGAAACAGATAATGCAAAACGAAATACATTAGTCCGGAGTAACGAAGAAGTTTAAAAGCTTCCTTACTCCATTGAAAAGTACATGGATCCGTCGGTTATTAGCGACAATGCAATTGTTACTGAAGCATCTGTAGCTCCAACAAAAGGTATCATTATTACGGGAAAATATTCACAGAAGAAATCGTAGAGAATAACAAATAGCTTTGGAGATATGTTTTACATGCATGGACAAAAGTAGGCAAAAAGCTGAATTCTCCAACAGCATATGACATCAACGTCTACCAAGTAGGTAGACCAGCAATATTCTAAAAAACATGTCATTGCCATGCATATTGAGTGGCCTTCCATCACAAGCTGTTTTGTGCTTCGATCCGAGATGGGATAATAATATATGAGATAACAAAAAATTCAAAGTAGGTAGATCAGCATTATTCTACAAAACATGTCATTCTAATTGCTGTACATATACTTGCATGTACTTGACAATTTGTCAAGGAATTATTGAAAATTTCATAGACTAGATTATTTCAGTACGATATGTTATTGGTGTTGTTTGCGGATAGTTGCCAGTGAGGACCATATCCAAGTGTCGTCTGGAAAAATTGTTCCTGTTTAAAAAAGGGGACAAGTTCATTTGTCTTGTTGTGTCGCTCTTATTAATGAACGAATCTATCAAAACATCATGAAATATTGCTTCGTATTACCTCGAAAGCCTTTTTAATATTCCAAACATATGACGTAATTGGTGGCAGTATTCAAATGCAATTTGAACAAAAAATATATCTTCCCTCTTGAATAGGGATGATGTGTGATGGAACTGTCATATCTTTTTTAATAATGGTCCCATCTGTCTGAAATTTATTATTTTTTCTTCACCATTAATGTCATTGTCATATACAATCTGGATTCTTCTTTGTATTTCAACCCAGTATGACATCATTCACAAAATGCTGAGGTCTATATGATAAGAAAAAGAAAGAATGAATAATTAATAAGTAAATTATGACTATTGAAGTACATGAACCCCTTCTCCAGAAAGGATTATATATTTTAGATCTGATATTTGAATACGGCCCCTGAATGATGTCATACAAGTCAGATGCAAAACCAACTTCTGATTGTATACGGCACTGGCATACAATTTACTAAAGTTCAGACAGCTATTAGTAAGAAACATATTCCAGTTTACTCACACCTACCCTCTATTCAATAGGAAAATATATTTTTTTCTCCTTAAATAATGTTGAAGTGTTACCCCCAATCACACCATGTGGTTGAAATACAATCACGGCCTTAGGCATTAAAACAGCATTAGGAAGTTCTGAAGAAGAAGAATTTACACCCTTTTTGGAACGGGAGATTTTTTTTTTCAGTTGACATGGATATGATCCCCACGTAATGTCACACGATTGGATTACATAAACAAATCATTATACGTAATATAATGAGCAATATGTACCATATGGAACAAAGCGAGTAGCTGTATGGTTTCATTTCAACAGCAATTAAAAAATCTGCACCACTTTGGAACATACACCCTGGACGATACCCTCAATGAACATAGAAAGTCATGGTACAGTTGGAAATTGTCTTTCCGGTGGGGTGAAAAACTTAAATACGACCTATTTTCAACTTGACAGCCAGACTGTCTCGAAATGGTTTCCGTCTTGGTGTGGCTGCTATATCCCTTACTGTCCAGAAGTGTCTTTGAAGTAACTTTGAAGTGACTTTAAAGTGTGGCCATATTTTAACCTTGAAGTGCAACGCTCAGAGTCAGAAGTGTGCTTGCAGTGTGGGTATTGTTTTGTGGTAATGCCATATAAGGGCATTGAAGTCACGATGAAGCCACTTGGAAGTATCTTTGAAGAGTGCCTCAAATATGTTAATAAGGTACTGCAAAGGCACTTCACCCACCCTTCCACAGAAGGGTAACCTTCAAAGGCACTTCTAAAGTGCTCTTGAAGTACACTTCAGATCAGCTGAAAGGTTAATGTTAGCGCACCAATGGCGCGCAAACGAAGTGCGCCAACACAAAGGTATAGCGCGCCAATGCCCATGATTATCGGCTGGCCATTATTCTACCGTCGACATGACTGAACACAGGCCGCGCGCTATCAGCACGGTGAGACAATGGCTGGAAGCGAGCTGCTTTGTTAGCGAGCGATCGTTCACGCGACAGAGCTCAAGAAAATCAGTTGGGAGTCCACGTGGCATTAATCGGCACGAATTTGTAAAAGGAAATAGATTTAAGATTTATTTTAATCATAAACACTGCTTGCAAAATGGATTGTAATTTGTGCTTCGTCGGACACCTGCTTTCAAAGTTGACCCAGACTTGCGCGTCTCACGGAATAGCTTTTCTGGTATTAAAGAATAGGTATTTGTTTATTGGAAGTTTCATCTTACGGCCGCTTCTCATACAGATGCGCAAGTTCAAGTCATTCGTTTTTATATATTCAAAATTCTTGCAAATTGTGTTAATTTTGACCACATTATTTATAGCTGAAGTCCCTCCCTCCATCCCCGACATCAAAACCAACATTTCAAATGTGTTAATGTATACTTCCTGTCGAACAGTATAACGGATGTTATATTGTCAGCAAGAAAACAACACTGTAAAGATTAATAGTCTCGTTAAGTTTGGCGTAAACAAGTGGAGAATATAAACATAACAGTGCATTCTCTCTCTGACGGGGTAAAGCGATATCCCGCTTTCGTCCAACAAAATGCGCGTCTGTGTCTCATTTGAAAAGAAATGAAATGGCATTAACTTATTGTTTATGTAGAAATCTCTGTTATTGTTTCTTTTTTGTTATTTAGCTGGAACGATGAATGCGTGGGCCATAAATGTTAATTCTTATTTTCTCATCGGAAGTTTCGTGTGCAACCTTTAACAGTCGGGCGGTAACGAATAAAGAGCATATACAATTGGAGTATTTGTCATTCTCTGTAAGGGGCTAATTGATCTTTTGAGTTTCTGTGTATATTTTGGTTAGGCGGTTGTAACAAGACAAGCCAAAGAGACAACTAGTCTGACCGAGCACTGCATGTTGCCCCGATTATGACCTCGACTCGCCCGCGTGTCTGAATTTATACGAAGCTGTATTCATTTGAAATGTTACGTTCAACCGTTTTACTGACCGTTCTGAAAGAGGAGGCGGCCTTCGCAATTTGCACACACCAACGTTTTATGAATTCTGATAATATATTTATCTTTGGGGAACCTTTTGGTAATGAAGATTATTCGTAGTCTCAACCGAATGTTCACAAGACGGCCGAGTTTCCTTGGAGCGCAAACAAAAAATAATAGATAATCATTTACAGCATTCTTATTGAAGTCGAATATTCTATATATTTTTTTAATTACTTAGCCAGTAATTTAAACTGTAGAATAGATGGTGCATCCCCGACATCAAAACCAACATTTCAAATGTGTTAATGTATACTTCCTGTCGAACAGTATAACGGATGTTATATTGTCAGCAAGAAAACAACACTGTAAAGATTAATAATCTCGTTAAGTTTGGCGTAAACAAGTGGAGAATATAAACATAACAGTGCATTCTCTCTCGGACGGGGTAAAGCGATATCCCGCTTTCGTCCAACAAAATGCGCGTCTGTGTCTCATTTGAAAAGAAATGAAATGGCAGAGTGGAAGACGGCCGAGTTTCCTTGGAGCGCAAACAAAAAATAATAGATAATCATTTACAGCATTCTTATTGAAGTCAAATATTCTATATATTTGTTTAATTACTTAGCCAGTAATTTAAACTGTAGAATAGATTGTGTTCTTGCCGTACACCGCTAGAGGGGAACTCTTTGAAAACAATTCAGTGTTAAGCGGTGAAGGCTGTTAGCGTGCAATCTGGCAACGGGGAGCCTTTGTTTACCGCCGACATGCTCACAATGGTGCAGTGGTTTGACCGGACTATATTCTACCGGCGCGTGGCGGCAACGGTCACATCATGGGGGGGTGTAATAAGTCTTGGTGATTAGGCCAGCACGTTGGCGCGCTAACGGCGCGTAAACACTGTTCACTAATTGGAAGTTTAAGCTGATCTGAAGTGTACCTAATTAGAATATATGAGGCACTTCAATGT
The DNA here is from genome assembly GCA_036873755.1 of Hanleya hanleyi. Lineage (NCBI taxonomy): Eukaryota > Metazoa > Mollusca > Polyplacophora > Lepidopleurida > Hanleyidae > Hanleya > Hanleya hanleyi. Next base: position 5,903 of record JAVTVY010035040.1, on the reverse strand, counting down.
CCTTATATGGCAAGGCGCTTCATCCACTCTTCTACAGAAGGGTGCCTTTCATATGCACTTCTGAAGTGCTCTTGAAGTACCTCATTAGTATCATAGCAAATTCGTGTTATGAAAGGTATGTAGCCACGAGATATTTACTTTCCCAGAAAAGAAGACACAAATATATATTTGAGCGCAGAATGTTTTATTTCGAGAAAGCACTAGGAGTGAGATAAAACAGTACATCATAAAATATTTACAATAAACCTGGTGGTTCTTAACAAGATAGTTTATATAACCGCTAGCACAAATCCTTGAGACAACATACAGCACAGTACTATGTATGTATTTACATGCAGTCTTTGGTATGAGAATTTATTGCAGTATTATTATTCAAGGATGACAGTCTTCTTATCCAACTTGAACTTGAAGCAGCAGATCTTTCGAAGGATAATTTGCTTTAGTTTCCCTGAGGTCCACTTGGACGTAATCCAACCTTTGCTGAAACCCACAAGTCTGAATTGTGGACTTCTTGGCCTGTTGCGAGAAATACATGCATATAATTAAAACCTGATCAGTGGTACACACGCGTTTTCCCCAAGCTGTAACCATCATGGTCCGACATTGGTAAACATATGGTACATCATATATTGACAAACGGTTTTTTCACCGCCAATGTAGGAGCGTGTGGGTGTGGACAAACGATGTACCAATTTCATTCGGTCCATCATGGCGTGGCAAACATTTGGACCAATATATGTTTTCACTCCGAAAGCCGCAGTTTGGTATTTATGACGTAATTCATATCCCAGCATGCAAAGCGTATTTTCAACACGCATGCGTGAGCAAATTGCTTCCTGTACCAACAACAACAACAACATTGCGGAGCTGCTGTTGTCGCTGTTGGCAGAAAACAAATGCTTAGAAGTCCGCATGGAGGCCTGGGCATCATCAAAGAAGTTTCCTGGTTGTTTTAATCGAGAGCAGTGTCTTCAAGATCAGCATCTTCAACCTAAAGGTAATTTCTGGTGTCTATTGCGATCCTTTTTCACGGAAGGTCAACTCAGAACAGATTCAATTTCCAACGTAGACAAAATCGGCGGTACAGACGAACTGAAGGCTATGGACGAGCAAGCCCAGACATATGATGGAAGAAAGCGAGCAGAATTATAAACCATTCACAATTATGTAACACCGCCACAGATACCCCCCCCCCCCTTTCCCACTAAGATGAGAATAAGTGGCTACTTCATCAAACTACATGTACCATGCAGTGTTTTCAGGAAAGTATACTTTAAGGAACCCGCAAAAACCTTAGTAGTCAGGTATCCAGACAATGCGCCCCTCTCCCCTTCCACTCCACAAACATTTACAATAATGGAGGGTTACACCATCATGTATGATACTCTGTAAAAACAATTGCACATCCACAAAAAAGTGTGTACTGGTACACAAGATGTGTAGGTTTTCTTCAAAATTTGTGTACCACGGCACTGGAACACAATTATTGTGGATGTGCAATTTTGTTTACAGCGATTGTTTTTAGAGAGTACCTCCTTGAATTATATATAGCGACTGCGCCCATTGACACAAGCAGTCGATTCAGGCAGGGTTACGTAATTTTGAATGGTCTCTGAATTCACTATATTTCCACAAACAGCATAGTCTTATAAGTCAAAACACTATTAAAATACCTGAGATGTCCATCGCAACAACTTTATTTGGAAATGTAAATCATAACGAGTTATAAAGACACTTCCCAAACAATACAGTGACGGTCTCCTCCGTGAGAAATAACAATCTGATGGGTTGAAGACCAAATACTGTCAGATATACTGCAATTATTCTGAAAGGTTGATTACGCTAGATGATAGTGTAAGCTTACCAACCGATATTATTTCACTGTCTAACTGAACATCAAAGATAATGGACTAATATGCTCATGGGTTAAATTTACCGTCCTGCCATGCAAAATGGTCCGAAACAGCAATTGTACCAGTGTATGTTCATTCATTTCCCACAAATGTTCAACATTGATAGTGGAAATAAGAGAAATTCTATTGAAGAACAAAGAATGACATTTGACAAAATGATTAATCATTATTACATTAAACTTTCATGAAAGAATTTTTTTTTTTTTAAGTAGACTGTTCAAAAGAAAACTAAAAAAAACATTGTTTCGTGATTGAAACTGAAAGAAACTTATTCAAAGTGATTGATACAGAAATACATAGAAAATTTTGTGCTGCGAGGTTGTTTGTTGTTTGTACCAAAAATGAAATATTTTAGTTATGGTACACTAAAATGGAATAAAATAGAAACTCAAAAATCCATATTCATGTAGATTTTTCACCAGTGGACCAGGAAGTGTTTGTCACTTTCTGTTTACACACCACCATCGTCTATCCAACTAATACAATATTATCTATGAAAGAATTCAAGGGATGATTGGCATAAAATACCACAACATTTTGCTGTATTAGCTATACTCAGGATACTTGCAAGGCATCGTATGTCGTGGTTCCTCAATACCAGGGCCAATGAAGTAGTACTGTATATTAGTGCAAAATAGCTGCTTTAGGTTTCAAATATCGATGGAGTAGGCGCATGTAATTTTCAGGCACACCTGTCAATCATAACCATAGCGATAGGGAAGGTGATGCCCTAGGATAAATTTGAAATAAATCAGAATTTTCAACATTGGCTTACCCATCTCAAGACAATGTGCACATCGGCTGAACTATGGTCAGATGCAGGGTGTGTGAATTTAAACATTGAACTCGCGAATCCACGGTACATAGATTATCACTACGAGTTGTCATTTATCTGATTTTTATCACACAAGTTTGATAAAACCCATATGAAACGAGCTTTAGCGAGTTTCATATGGGTTTTATCAAACAAGTGTGATAAAAATACATGACCAAGAATGTTATAATTTATTTCTCACATCAAAATAATGTTGAAAAATAATCAAAAATATAGTTAGCAAACTGTAAGGGTATGATACAGGTTTTGTATCACATGGGTGTATCACATTGCTTTTGACCGTTGTGATGTGAGAAATAACTTTATATCATGGCCAATTATATCAGCAGTTCCACTCACATTACCGTTGTTGTAGGACCAGATATCAAGTATTGGGTCTTTCAAAGTGAATACTCTATATTTAGTATTTGTTAACATAAACAAAGCCAATCTCAATTATTGCTGCATCTTTTAAAGTTGAAATGCAAAGGTTTTTAGATTCTTCTTTTAGTATTTTATATAACATGTATAAGTTGAATAATGATAAAAAATATCGGTATATCTGCTACTGGTACTTGATTTAATTTGAAGTAGTTTGTCTGCTAGAATCGTTTGAAATGTTGGTTCCCCAAGCCCAGCTGACTTCCAATTTGCACACAATCATCACTACCTAATCTTTCCTTTCCTTACTTCCAGCCACCTGAAGACGGAACATTACAAGCATGGACATCCGACCTGTGACATAAAAGGGTGAGTGAGTAGTAGGGTTTAACGTCGTTTTCAACCTTGTTTCAGTCATATCACGACGGTGCATACATGTGCCAGAACATAAGAGTGCTCACAGTTCTTATTACCCTGAACACTGATCAGCCCAGCCAGTACAGCACCCGGTCACCCATTCAAGTATTGACCGAGCTGTGGCATAAAATGGCCTCCAATACCCCTCGGCCATGTCGGCTCTCAGTTATTGTCTACAGTCATGCATTGAATACGATGTACTTTTAGAACTTTGACAACACCATGTATTGTAGGTTGACAAAAAGGTGATCTAGTAGTGTTGACTGTAGTTCTATCATTTTAGAAATACATAGAAGTTGAGACGGGTCGGCTTTTGCCAAGGTCGGCTTTTGCCAAGGCCTTAATTGATGGGAAAATTTTGCGGTGAGGTTCTGGTAGACATAATCAAATCAAGTAGTTTGATCTTGGAAATACTGATCAAAGTCAATCATCTTCAACAATTATCTAACTTAATTGCATATGGAACAAGATCTTATACACCTGAACATATAGAATTTGACCTTTTAACTTAGAAAATAGGTCAAGGTCAGTGATATTCAATAGACTTCAGGTTCAGGCATACATGGTGTAAATTTGGACAAGGTAGATATACTCCTTCATGAAATATTGTACTAAATAGAATCTGATCTGTAGAAAATAGGTCAAGGTCAGTCATCTTCAGCACACGGCTCTGGGCCATCGCCAGATGTATACATAGTATTAATTTGGAAAGCCTAGTAGCTACATTTCTTCATGTTATATCATAATTCAAAACATTTCATAACAGTATATGACCTTGAAAAAATAGATCAAGGTCAGTCCACTGGAATAGGCTTCTAGGAAATCACCAATTGCATATTTAATATGAATTTGGAGACCTTAGCTTTAATCTTTAAATAATGTATAGCAAATAATAGAATTTGACCTTGATAAAATAGGCCACGGTCAGTCATTTCAATAAGCTTCTCACCTTTCACCAGATGCATAAGTGGTATGAATTTCAATGCCTGGCTCAACCCTCACAATTGGCCACAGCATTCAGCAATTGCCGAGGTAATCCATTCACTTCAGCAATTTTTAACATGGTGCTAAATGGGAGTTATTTTGATGCCATGTGATGTTTTCCGAATTGTGAGAGATGCTGGCTATAATCCTTCTTGAGAAACCGTGTCCACAGACAGACAGACAGATGAAGCAACGATGACAATACCATTCGGGCACATTTTCCCCGAGGGGTAACAAGGCCAGATAAGTGATGCAGATTTCATTTGAAATCGACCAGGCTTGAGATACCAACTTTTCTAAAGCTACTAGCTAGTAGACAAAATACTTCTAATAAAACCAAAAGAAGTAAATTAGCTGATAGTTCCAACATTAACCCATGAAGAACATAAAAGACAAAATATGACCTTTGCATTTCACCTTTAAGCAGTGAATCACAGATTTGACAGACATAATGTGCAATCGTATGAATATACAGTGAACCCTCATTATAATGAAATTCATTACATTGTCAGAACATCATTCCAATTTGGTCTTTTTTGAGCATGTTGAGATCAGTTAAACTAAAGTATGTCAATGATACATGTGGCTCGCAGACACCATATCAAAAGCATATATTAAAATCTGATTTCATCATCCTTTTATTTGACAGGTTGCTCCTCTGTGACGTTGCAATGCAGTCTAGGAGTCGCTTATTGTGAAGTTGAATGGAAATTTACACTATAAAGAAATGAGTCTGGAAGAGTACAGCTCTCAAGTTCTGTCGATTTGACATAATGTTTCAAAATTCTTGGGACAGTCTCCGGCTGAGAATTTCAACTCTCAAATAGCAGATTATCCACACTGTGACAGTCTCCGGCTGAGGATCTCAACTCTCAAATAGCAGATCATCCACACTGCGATGGCAATGGTTTTATGCTTGGATTATTCACCACCATGAGGACAAGTGTACTGTAGCATGGGTTATTCTGTGAAGAAATATATATCATATCAACATGCAATTAATAAAATTTCTCACATATCTCGTATGCATTTAGAGAAGGAATTCACTGCAACATCACCAATTTAGATCCTTCATTCTTAGCAGTTAGGACGAACTAATTAACACTGCGTCCTACATTGGAGAGAGAGAGAATTGAAATTCGTTAGGTGGAATCTAGTTTACATAATAAAACCTAATAATAATTACAACATAACATGTTTTATTTCAGCATGTCTTGAGATTACTTAGACTTTATGAAAGTGCAGATTATTTACCTGTAAATTTCCAAATAAAATTTTGGAGTCACCGATTTTCAGGTACCAGCACCAAGATCTTCATACTACAAGGCATCGTCGACTGACAGATCAAGTGATGCAATATTTACTCCTACCTGCAAATGGAATAAAACTTTGAA
>JAVTVY010035039.1:0-14539 GCA_036873755.1 Hanleya hanleyi | reverse complement strand
CAATGTATATCTATAACAATATACTGAAGTGTTAATTATCAATGTAATTTTAATCAGAATTATTTCAGATCAGAACTTGCTGGTAACAATGCCCTAATGCACGTTCATGCCAAAAATCAAGGTTCTAATGTCAATGGTTCTCCTTATTTTGCCGACGAAAGGATTCGGATGGACTGACTGACTCACTCATTACCGGATAATTTGCGATCTGTAGCCTACTTCGTAGGAATATGTCTTCGGTTCATGACAAATTTGTATATGCCCGTCAATTTTGACGAGATGTATTATGGTATGGCATCATCTGTCCCTCCGCGCATGAGAAAAATATTTTGCTGAATTCTTTCCAAATTGGCAGACATTACCCTCACTATGTAAACATGTGCATGTGATCTTTTCGACCCGATCTGACATTTTTTCCAGACTTAAGCCACTTGATCATCTAAAAAAATACTTCCATCAGTTTTGCTTGTGAATGTGACTCGTCCAAAAGGTTTTGCTGGATTCTTTCCTAACTTGCCGCACATTACCATGTCAAGATGAGCATGTGACCTTTCGACCCTATTCACCATGTCAAGATGAGCATGTGACCTTTTCGACCCAATTCATCATTTCTCTTGAGTTATGCCTCTTGATCATCAAAAAAACTACTTCCATACGCAACTCGTCAGAGGTTTGCTGGAAGCCTTTGAAATTCGCCACACATTGTCATCACCATGTGAAGATGTGCATGTGACCTTCTCGACTAACTGCGTGAAAAAAAACCCAGTTCCATCTGCTGCCTTCTCTTGTGAATGCACAAGTTTTTGTCAGATTCTTTAGAAATTTGACAGTCACAATATTGTCAACATGTGAAGATGTCCTTCTTGACCTGATCTGACTTTTTCTGAGTTATGCCCCTTGATCATCAAAAAGAACCACTTCAAATTTCCTTGTGAATGCAACTTGTCATAGAGATTTTGCTGAAACAATTGATCATCCTATATCCTGAAACATTGTTTTTTATATAGAAATCTAGCGTGTGCTGTAATGAACGGTAGGCCCCATTCTTCTGGAGGTTTTCCAATTTCATTTTAGAAGACCCTCTAAAGGTTACCATTAAGGTTACTCATTTTCTAATGAATGGTAAGAAAATATTACAGCACATGCCTGTGGAATGATCCCAATAATATTTCATCATATATCAGCTAACCTGATGACTTTCCTTAGCTTCCCTTCATTGCTCATAACCATATTTATCTCCTGGGTTATTCTCTCCTTTTCGGGGGTTTAGCCATGATGTCTACTGTGGATGTTTAAGGACATATCTTGGGTTCAAATGAACTTTTTTAAATTGCAGCGGGTGGTTGGGTGGGTTAAGGTTCCTGTTGCTTCAATGCATTTTGCCGAGAAGCAACAGGAACTTAATAATGTGATGTCTAGCACTGTAATATCACTTGTCTTTATTGCACCATGTAAGCGTCCTGTCTGTGTCTTGTGCGCTGTCCTCAGTGTTTTGGATGGAGGGTGTCTGGTTCCATGCTGCTTCAAAGAGTTCTTCTTTGAATTGAAGTAGCAGGAACACAACTGGGCTAGGTGATGCTTAGTTGGTTTGTCATGATATGGCTGAAATATTGTTGAAAGCAACGTTAAATTCTATTCACTCACTCACTCACTTTTTAAATTGCAGTACAAATAGAAATAAAAAGGAAAAGGTCACATATGACTTATAATGAGGGACAAGTGTATATGCATGTATGTAGGTTATGGTAAAAACTGGGATCTGGTCAAGCCTAACATTTTACCTTGAGAAACCTGAAACTGACTTTATACTGGTAAAGATTGAGAATGTAATGGAAGGAAGGCCTTATTCAGTTTCTCTTATCAGGGATTTTACACTTAGAATGACTCCAGCAAGCTCAATTGAACTTTGACATTTTCTTTATCCCTGTAATGACGATGGAACATTACATCATGCATGGTCATGGGTGAACTATAAATGGCTGTCATGGGGGTCTACCTGAAAAATAGCATTTTTTCTGGTTTTCCTCAAATTTATTTTTCCCACTTTCATACATTATTTTATTTTATCACTAACACACATACTGTGCACTGTAACAAGATCAAACATGTCTTTTTCTTCTACACGCTTAAAACTAAAGTGTTGAAACTTACTCGCAAAGTGTTGAAATAACTTAAAGAGCAGTCCCTGTGGACACACTTAAAAGGGTTATTTCAACACTTTACGAGTAAGTTTCAACATTTTAGTGTGAAGCGTGTAGTTTGTGACGTGTGTGCTAGTACATTTTCTTTCATTACCAAACTGATGATGAATCTTAACATGTGTTGGTTACCTCATGTGTTGGTGACCCTTTTTTCAAAGTCTAATTTACAGTGAATGTAGATTTAATGTTAGCACAATATCTTTTGAAGGAGTAAAGTCCGGCTACTCAAATTCATAACACATGCTGCAGCTTGGTGGTGAACCAGATCTATATCAAAGATAATTAATCTTGACTCATTTTCCATGGTCAAATGCTTTAGCACTATGTGTCTTTGACATGTTTGAGGATTAGAGCTGCCGGCTTTCTCAAATTTACACAATGTTTTTGTTTATCACGATAACCCTTATGAAGATGATTGACATTGACCTATTCAAGGTGAAATCATAAAATAAAACTGAATTCTAACCCTTTTGATTAAAGGATTATAACCAAGATTTTTTGAACTTGTACTACATATGCTGAGCTTGACCTGCTCGCAAATTGGCAGGTCTCGTTATCATACAATTTAGTCCATTTCACACTTCAGTGATTTCACACTCTGCTTGGATGGTTTTGGTTGTAATTCTTACAGCTTCCCCATAGAAATAGCAGTCAAATATACTTTATACATAAGTTATGGTAATTTACTTACTTGGGAAATTTTAATATGAGGATGGCAAATGATGTGCTTCCTAAGTATAAGCATGGGAGAACTGTAAGGACAGCTACACCTAAACCAGGTATGGTAGGATATCGGGACCTCTCTCATTGAAACATCATCACTGGTACACATATGTGCAAACCGGGGTATTGCTGTGTCTACCTAGACCATCCTCGAGATGACCAGTTGCTTTGAACATGTGTAGATTAATAATATTTTCAACATAGATTGCTATAGATCGAGGATTGCAATTACCTTTTGAATCGCAAATTTCCAACTGTTTTCACTTTGCCCCTTTGTTGTGTACTAGTGCTACAGTACTTAGATTGTGTGATACAAGCTCTATCTTGAAAAGAATTAAATCTACAGTATGCTTTCAATCAATCAAATCAGCACCGGAAATGCTGATTCAACGAATTTCTTATGATGAATTATTTTGTTTAAGTACATGTAGCATACTATTACTCGTCTTATTTTAAGTAGCATACCGGTAATTTAAATTGTTCGATAACTTCTTGAATCACTACATTATCACAGAACGACATGTATGCATGTATACGTTATTAAAATTCTATGTTTGATGATCTTCGAATTTCTGAGCATATCCATGCCATTGTTCAGTCTGATTTAAATTTAATTTGAAGTAAAGCGTGCATCATCCGTTCAAGCATGTTAGTAGGACGTTGATGCTTCATAATCATGGCTGTATAGTTATAGTTTGTTTTTTTAAACAAGTGGGATAAGAATAATTTTTGGTTATCATTTCCCATGTATTGTCATTATTAAAAATGGAGCTAAAACCCAGTACCGGTACCATGTTTGTCAATACCATGACTACTTGTGAACCTTCTCTGAAAAACAAATAAATATTTGCAAGATAATTTGGACTGTGGTTTTTTGTGAGGAAACCTAGCACGACGGTACAATATTTATTTTGTAGGATTGCCACATTGACTAACATCGCTTTTCAAATTCTAGGCTTATTTAATGTTATAAGAATCATAAAATATTGTGCATGTGGTGACGGAGTACATGCTTGTTAAAACGCTGTGTTCTTTTGTATTGTTCAACAAAAGACTATACCAATTATTTATGTCGCTTAGGTAAACTAAATTTACATTTATGCCAAAGGCATTCAACTGAAAAAATATTGCACCGTCAATCTTGCCTTTAGTTTTGTACTGATTTCGTAATTCCAGAGGAGCATGGTTTGATGGATAAATCCACCAAGTTCCTGATCACTTTTGGTTGCCCAAAAATAACGGGAACAGAGGGGCGATGGTCTCTGGCCTGCATATTTCCTTATTAGTAATATGTAAATTAGTGTATAAGAGTCCGTGGTTTTCATTGGGTGGCTGGGTCGTAGACGCCCGAAGTGTATCGGACCTGTGCCGTAGTTTGTCGACAATTGCCGATCATCTTATCGCCATTTCCAACTTCTGGAAGTACGAGGTTTAAATCAATCAGTCCAGTTGCGAATCTGAATAGCTGTCAGCATATCAATACTTTCGGCACATGTGAATATCATCTAACATCTAAACTCATCCGGGAACAATCGTTGCGGGTTCCATTGCTTTTGGTTCCTCAGCCTCGTTGGTTTGAGTCGAAGTGTGTCCATCAGTGTGTCGGTGTAAACGGAAATTGGCCCTTGTATAATCAGGTTTGGGATAAAGCTATTTCGAGGTTTTTTTTACATCCATCGGGCTTTTTCTTAGCTTGATCGAGCTCTAAAAATGTCACTTCTACTCGTACTGATCATGGGATGTCCAATTTCCGTGGCGAAGCGGGCGTCCACAGTTTCACCGTGCTGAGCTGAACATGGGAGAAGTTAAAAACCGAAACAATCTCCCTTGTTCACAATTGCGTTGTTATTCACTCATATCAAATTATTCTTATGATGCACATTCGTTTTCTCATCTCCTGTCTTGTCATCAACACTTTACATCTCCAACTTGAAGCCATCATGGCGCCTCGCTTTCACTATGATCTGGCAAGCCCACGTAATCGGATATGCCGAAATATGGATTTTTAATTTTCCATTGGGTATGGTGGACCTGAATGCACATACAAGCCAAAATTTCAAATATGGAATAAAAAATTTAGCTACTAATCACATTTATCGAATTATTACTTGGTGGGGAAACTCGTTGAATAAAAGATATAATATTTTACGAAACATTGTCATCAGAACCAATAGTAGCACACTTTGCCCCTTTCCTGTCAAAATGCACACACCACGTTTACAGACATGAAGTAACACCGGCGCTTCTGGCATGCCACCAACTATTAAGTATGAAATCGGTTCATCCGGGGATTCCAGATATATTGTCCCATCATTTCATCTGTACAGTGTTTGGGGGAGTTACAGCCATTCTTGGGCTAAGTACTTTCTACCCTATCACTATTCAAGTACCTATATTCAACCTTGTTTGTCAAGTTTTCCATGCCCATCCAGTACCATCTAGTAGTTTTAACAGTATCGGCTTGACCCTGCCTGGAATACTGCATGTCCCTTATTCCTTTGACTCTTTGAAGTTCCACTCGTTCTACGAAAAAATGGCGTGAACAGCCTTGCGCATCATTTCAACTTTGCTACTTCAAAAATATCACTGAACTGACAGTATCTCCCACCTCACTGACATCTGTAGTTTATCTACACTACACCATCCATTTTTCAGCTCATTTTACGATAAAATTCAAATCCCCAAATTCTCTTCCTTGAAAAATCGGCCATATTATGAGTTACACAGTTTGTCGCCTCAACCAATATAAATTGTACACAACATATATTTCTGTATTGGGTCACAGACAAACCGTGTAACGAATTTATCCTGTCGATGACCCTTTCTGAATGTCCCTGGGAAGAAATCGGGGTGAAAGGCATATGAAACAAACACTGCATGTGAAGTCACACGTAAGCATCCAAACTCGCGGAGTACCATTAAATAAGAGCCGTTCACAAATTGAATGCTATCTAATTTAGAACTACATGTACAGCTGCCGAAGCTCGCCTTTATTACACATAAACTTGCTGTAAACTTCAAAACGAAGTCTCACTAGTGCTCGAAGCCAGTGCCTTTACTACAGAATCTATGCTGCTGACGACGCCTGCTAAAGGAAGATAACCTAGTTACAGACTGCGGGAGATGGAAAAATATGGGGTGACCATAATCGCTCATTTTCATTGGACGATTGTGTCTGATAACTGTTCATCCGGTCCAACGAATTACCCAAATGAATCCAAATGCAAGTCAAAATACCCAAATCAAAGTCAGAATACCCAAATTAAAGTGAACCCAAATTAACAAGTATTTTCTTTACATACCGGTAATAAAATATAGTCAAAAGAGAATGACCAAAGTTAAAATAAACAATTTCAAGGTGCCCACGAAACCTGCACATACTGGCACTACTGGACAAACACACCATGAAATACCATGAATGCCCCATTGAAAAGCAATTAAATGAGAAAATTTAATCAATTTGACCATTAATTTTTTGCACTGCCATCAATTGATAATCGGATGATAAATTCAGTGTCCTTAATTGGCCATTAATAATAAATTTCATTGCCGTTAATTTTAAACGCACCATGTTTAATGGCCATGGAAAGGAGTATAATGGCCATTAATGCATACCGGCTGCTATCTTATAAAATTCATTGCCATGAATATGCAGTAAAAATAATTAATGACCATGAAAAAAGATAATCTGATGGCCATGAATTTCACAGTACAAACGTTGATGGCCATGAAAATCTGATGAAGTATGATTAATGGACATTGATGGCCATGAACATCTGATTAAGTATGATTAATGAACATTGATGACCATGGAAATCTGATTAAGGATGATTAATGGGCATCAAAACCAATGTCCCAAATAATATATTACTTCAGGGCGTGGGATTAGCCGGAATCAGGAAACAGGGCGTCTCACCCAGTTACTATCACAGGACAAATAGGCCGGGGTCCGTAAGCCCCAGGGGTCTAGATGCTCTGAGATGCATTCTAGGGCAATTTTGGCCATGTAGATGGCAAATCACTGAGCCTCTTTCTACATACTTTCAGGTCCTTTTATGCAGTATAAAAATGGAACAAAATCTAAATTTTCAAGGGGAGCTTTTGGTTACTCTTCTCAAAATTGCCAATGCAATGAAGAATAATATTGGGGAGAGGAATCAGTCTTGTATCAATCAGGCTAACCAGAATCCAGTGATCATCTTTTTTTTTTAAATTATATTTAACTTTAGGGTTAATAACTTTACAGGAGTCAAAATGTTAGACCAAAAATATCTGCTGATGAGTAAAATCTAGGCTCTGGTCGTCCTCCTGACGATCACAAAAAATTGGCTTCCATAAAACAAACTGTCAATGTGATGAACTTGACAGAATTGTTGAAATGTTTGTTCATCTTTCCCGCTGACTGCCAGCCGCCAGCCATGTTTGCCAGTCTTGAGTGGATGCTGGTGTAAAATGGTCCTATGTGAACGACGTTTGTTCCTGCTCCACCAATACTATTAACAAGAGTGATCTCCCTTCGTCTCATAACTTCAGGATATGACAGCATTAGTTCCCTAGGAACAATTTCACCCATGCACTTTTGCTTACAACGGCGCCAAAATTCAAAGAGCAGACGGTCAAACCCAAACTCACTGCTGGTGTGCAGACAGTTCCATGCAAATGTTGATTGCAGGAGATTACGTATTGTTTTCCTTGCAACTTAAAATCTGTTGACAGGTATGGATATTTGCTCATTTGTTTTAAGTGCTAAGCTTCCAAATTTTAGGGTTTTTGTTGAACCCATTTGAAAAGAAATGGGTTTGTAAATTTCTGCTTGCGTAGAACATTACCGCGGGTCCAGTTTCCGTTTTTTCTACAACATTTTTGTTGATCATCCAAGATAATAGGAAATATTTGAGGCTGGCATGATCTTTATAAACATGAAATACATGTACTCTTGAAGCTATACGAAATTCATAAGAAGTGATGTATTCATAGAATACAAGAGACTTCTTGTTCTTGTTAGCGGTCTACATTGTCGTTGTTGTTGTTGGAATGGCTTCCTGTTTTCACTCTGTGTCAGTCACATTACGATGGGACGGGATTTTTGGCAATATATCGGAGCCAGTTCTTTTCAGAGAAGTGAAATTACCCACAGTATCTGTATGTAATTTTTGCATTTTTATTCTGAAATTTGAAGAAAATATATTCAGAATAAAAACAAATCTCCAATACCGCACATGTTATTTTCATAGCACCTGCAAGCCCACCGTCATTGTGCTTTGAAAATAACATGCGAGGTATTGGAGATTTTCTGTGATTCTGAACAGTTTTCTCTCAAATTTCAGAATAAAAATTCACAAATTACATATATATACGGTGGGGAATTTCACTTCTCTGAGAAGAAATGGCTCTGATATATTGCTGAAAATCCTGTCGCATCGTAATGTGAGACAGTCTGTTACTGCAGGGAGAGAGAGAGAAAAAAACTATACATCCAGCGAAGATACAATTTCTTCAAATCACTAAATGGTACGGATTATCTAAAACCCAGTTAAAGTTGTGTATAAATCCTGTACATCGGATGCCGTACTGGTTGCTCACAAGACCCCGCTCACAATTATCATTGATTTATTACTGTAATTTATTTCAAATATTGGTCTTCAAACTTAATTCTCCCAAACAATTTTGCAGAGTACGTGAGAGGAAAATATTACTAATCCAGTGGCAGTCCATATCTGAAATAAATTCTCATTTGTATGTTTAAAAATTTTTAGTGCATGCATGCCTTGATGATGATTTGCCCTGCAGGCTATATCAGTTGCATGGTATTGTATTCGGTCATTGTATTCGAAATACATTCAATCATGCAATTTGTCTATCGATCTGGATTGTGGTTCTGCATTGTGGTTCAACCGTTATAAAACCTTCGAATACAAATCTAATTGAAATATTTCGGCTCATATACACACAGTCGGAATACAATCGGTGTTCGAAGACATTCCGAATACAATGAGTTCCAAAAGTCCAACATGAGAACAAATCAGAACATTGTATTCGCATTACATTCTAACCACAAAACTACCATAAAACTACCACAAAACAATATTATATTCGGAAGACAAATACAATGTATTCGTCTTTGGTAAGGGTAACAACACGAACTTGCGTGGCTGACAGCACTTCTATATTTGCATCATGAATGTTTGGTCAACAAAGTATAGAAACGTTTTCTGGGTTTTGGGGGGCTTTAAAATGCCCCTGGGCTGAGGAAACCCATTCCTCACAGAATATTGATGATAATCAAACATGCCAAACACCAGATGAAATTTCCACGCCAGATGAAGTTGATAACAACAACCATTCAAAATCATATGTTGAATTGAGTGGGAGTGATGTACAAATCGACCAGTGCCTCAATGAAAGCTTATAGCTTTCAAGGCTCATGGAGACAAAAATAGATCCTCATTCCTGGTTGCATTTTGATAATGAAAGTAACAAAACGTTCTTCGAGTTTTGTCTTGAATTTGACAATTACAAGCGTCAAGTCAAAGAAGCCATATTGCAACTTACACCTATTGTGATACAACACTATAATCCCAACAGAAAATGTCTTGTAAATTATAATATTATGCAGGCATGAGGATGTGCAAGATATTATTCTCAACTGTTTTTTTTTTTCCTTTCAAGTTTTCATTCTGGAAATTGCCTTTTGGCAAGAGTAAATAAAAAATAAAAATTTGAAACACCCAATTGAGATTAAATTTTAAGTTGAAGAGACTGCACAATACATGTACCATGTGTAATGGATGACGTCAATCTCACTGGGATGACCTCAATTTTTCACGAGGTCATCCAGTTGATGACCTGGAAATCCTGAGCATTTTAACCCCTGTAGATGCATTAGGGGAGACGATGTGTCGGGCATTGCTTTTGCTCATGTGGGTCATTCCATGGCAACCAGACACACCCTCTTTACCTCAGTCATTGTAAGGATAGTATCCCTAAAGTCCAGGCTGTATATCACACACTTTTCAATCTTCTGATCTGAACATTGGTAGGTAGGTGCATTACGGGGAATCCTTGTTTTCTTGTACACCACTAACTATCACATGTAAATACATACAGTGCTGAAAGTTTTCAATTCACTGTTCCACCTGTTCAGACTGATATGTTTTTGGGCATATTTTGAGTTCAGACAGCTCTTGTTGGACTGTTGAATGTTCAGATGCAATGACAATAATGTAATTGATTGAGGCTTTCATTTCATGTTGATTAAGTTGTTTTATTGTCACATCAGTCACGTGCAATTTGTAGCTCTATCCTTTTAGATAATGATTTAAATGATGAATAAATAATAAGTATGGCTGATACATATATTGTTTGTGAAATTTGTAGCTCTATCTTTTTAGATAATGATTTAATGACCATTAATCGGATATTTAATGGCCCACATTTCATCATAATTCTTATAATTAATGGCAATGGAATACCCCTCAATTGCAATATTTCTTTAATGGCCATGATTTTGTCCAATATTCATGATTAACTGACTGTTGAGTAATGGCCATGAATCTTTAATGGTTAGATTATGGGCATGAAGTCTTGCTGGATTCATGGCCCTTAAACATTTCATTGACTATTAATGGTCATTAATATTCCAGATTATTACTCCCAATTTCATGGTCATTAATTTATGTTAATGGTCATTATTATATTTCAATTTTGGCCATCACAAAGCCATGATTTTGTCCACCATTAATGGCCATTTCATGACTGATTGAAGGGAGATTTAATGGCTTTTTCACAAGTCTTCCTGTTAATGGGCATTAATAATTAATGCACAATTCACTACGAGAAGTTCCAGTAGTGTGGGTACAGTACGTGATGCTTTCTTTACCACATTCGCACACGTGAAATTTGCTTGGCCAACTTCACATTCCGCGTACAGGACTGCACAAATTGTGCAAACCATCATTTCGTTCGCGCATAGGTTGCGCGTATACAGACCCGCGTAACCCTTTGTCCGTTTGTGTGAATAAAAACTTATACAATCTCCCGAATATTTCTAATTAAAAAAAATTCAATCATATATCGTAATCTGGGGGCTGGCTGCTCGCATCATTATATAAGTGGAGGAGAGCTAACAATAATGACGGCTACTACGATAACTTTTCTGTGTAGCGGTAGTCGAAGTTTTCTCAGAAAAGTACATGATTTGCACATCATCACACAGAGCCTGTCCTCATTAGCATTTTAGTACTCTTTGGCAATATTAAACTATGACTCGGCTGACAAAACGCCAACCATTCTTTCCATTCATCGGCTGTATATTTTCGATAATCTTCACCCACACTGCTCTTCACGGTCAGCGTATATTCTATGGTATGATTATTGGTTTCCGACTTTTATACGCAGAACTGTGGCACTTATTTCATCTTAATAGAGAGTATAATAGAATTTATTTTCCTCTTCGGTTATTTGAAACCATTATTCGTCAAAACAACTACATGAACATTAAAATAACCACCCTTTAACAAAAACAAAACAGAAGTGGAAAAGAATACAGTTCACAGACTAAGGCCAGAATTGTTATGAACATATTCTCCCTCGTAACACATGTAATTACTTGACTTTTTAGATGGGTTTACCCCCCCCCCCCTCCCGTTTAAATACCCGCGTAATCCTTTATCCGTTTGTGTGAATAAAAACTTATACAATCTCACGAATATTTCTAATTAAAAAAAATTCAATAATATATCGTAATCTGGGCGCTGGCTGCTCGCATCATTATATAAGTGGAGGAGAACTAACAATAATTACGGCTACTACGTCATTAGTAAAATTTGGGTTACGCCATTAGAAAAAGGGCACCTGAAAGTATTTTGGCGTAACTCTTTTTAAATTTCAAATTTGTGCAGGCCTGGTATACGTTCTACTTGCCTGACCACCTTCACATTCCAGGTACGGTATGTGAAACTTGCCTGGCCACTTGCACATACCGGGTACTACATACTTCGCTGGTCATGCGAAACTTGCCTGACCACCTTCACGTACCATGTATGTCATACTTGTTTGGTCACTTTCACATTTCGCATACGTGCCTCTTCACATTCCTG
This sequence comes from Hanleya hanleyi, assembly GCA_036873755.1. Lineage (NCBI taxonomy): Eukaryota > Metazoa > Mollusca > Polyplacophora > Lepidopleurida > Hanleyidae > Hanleya > Hanleya hanleyi. Next base: position 2,517 of record JAVTVY010035039.1, on the reverse strand, counting down.
GTATGTGAAACTTGTCTGACCACCTTCACATTCCCGGTATGTGAAACTTCCCTGACCACCTTGACATTCCGGGTTTGTGATGCTTGTCTGGCCACCTTCACATTCCCGGTATGTGAAACTTGCCTGACCACCTTCACATTCGGCATACTTGCCTGTCCACCTTCACATTCCGTGCAAGTGAAACTTGACTGGCCATCTTCATATTCCGGGTACCTGAAACTTGCCGTACATCATACTTTACTGGCCACTTCCACATTTTGGGTACCTGAAACTTGACTGGAACATTCCGGGTATGTGAAACTTGCCTCACCAACTTCACATACCGGGTAAGGTAAATTCCCTAATAATTGGCAGCCCTAATAAATTGGAAAATGGTGATTTTTTTCTCGGCTGTCATTTCCCCCATCGTAATAAATGGAAAACACAGTCATTTCAAGATGCTTAGGCCTCTGTTAATTAATCTTTAGCTTCTCATGACCCGCCCGCATGTTTTTTGTCGTAACAATAATTATGCATTGTTTTAATTATTTGGCATTTTTTGCTGCAAAAAAAAATGTGCAGAAAAAGGCAGCGGTCAAAATAATGCATGCCTACCTGCCGCCGGCAAGTAGTATTTCATCTAACAAAAACGATAAAATGCAATCAATTTCCGTTAATACCTTTTAGAACACTAGATCTATCTGAAGGAATGGACAATCCAAAAAATAATCCATTGAAAATTTATTTCAAGCCGATCTTTGGCCATTGTTGTTGGTGTTCTCTATCAACATTTCCCGCGACAAGTTTACTTCCGGTTGCGCGCCAAATCTTGCGCGGTAGTCCAGTGCATGCAAAAATTGGACCTGTTAGTTACGAAACGGAATTGGACAGTTTTTCCCCAGTTCGTTTCGATGGTAAATAATATTGTTGGATTCTTTTCTTGGACTTCTGTTCACAAGCTGACTTTTTTCTATGCAGACATTTCAGTTAATTGATAATTCCAACAGGAATGGTGGTTGATTCTAATTTATTGGAAGCAGCAATTTTACAAGGGGACACTATTGATAAATATAACAAAGTATAGTTGGGATACTGGTTAACGCCCCTCAAATTTTCGTTCTATAAAAAGGGTGTTACTTGGATATAAATTCTATGATATAATGTCACAGGTGCCATTTAAATTTCACATGATTTAGTCAAACACAAAGTTTTTTGCAGTTCTAATTGCAGAAATTAAGGGAAATAGTTGTCTTTGACATATCAAAGTTTACATAAACTTTCCATTGGTGCTCGAAGTTTACCACATACATAACTTCTTTTTTATTGCAATGTCCTAATGCAGCCAAATAATTAATAATTACAGCATTCAGCATCATCATAATTTCCTCCCAAGGTCATGAGAAGCTAAAGATTAATTAACAGAGGCCTGATATGCTCAAGATTCAAAACCGGCAATACAAATAACTGGAAAACGACCAATTTCATGGAATGGTCGTGACAAATAATTGGAAAGTGGCATATCTTTTGGAGTGGCAAGTTTCACTTCCAGTTCACCAATTATTAGGGAATTTACCGTACGTGATACTTGTCTGGCCACCTTCACATTCCCGTTATACAAAACTTGCCTGTCCACCTTCACATTCCGCGTATGTGAAACTTGCCTGACCAACTTCACATTCCGGGTATGTGAAACTTGCCTGACCACCTTCACATTCAGGGTATGTTATACCGGGTTTGTGATACCGTGTTTGTGATGCTTGCCTTTCTGCCTCAATGCTTGCCTGGCCACCTTCACGTTCCAGGCATGTGATACTTGCCTGGCTTCCTTCACATTCCGGGTATGTGAAACTCGCCTCACAACCTTCACATTTCTGGTTTGTGCATCTTGCATCACCACCTTCACATTCGGGGTATGCAAAACTTGCTTGGCCAACTTCACATTCCATATACATGTACGTGATACCGGTACTTGCCTGACCACCTTCACATTCGCGGTATGTGAAACTTGCCTGGCCACCATCACATACCGAGTTCGTGATACTTACCTGGCGACCCTCACATTCTTTGCAAGTGAAACTTGCCTGGCCATCTTCACATTCTTTGCAAGTGAAACTTGCCTGGCCATCTTCACATACCAGGTTCGTGATACTTGCCTGTCCACCTTCACATTCTTTGCAAGTGAAACTTGCCTGGCCATCTTTACATACCGGGTACGTTATACATGCGTGGCCACCTTCACATTCTTTGCAAGTGAAACTTTCCTGGCCATCTTCACATACCGGGTACGATGTACTTGCCTGGCCACCTCCACATACCGGGTACGATATACTTGCCTGGCCATCTTCACACACCGGGTACGTGATACATGCTTGGCCACCTTTACACTCTGTGCAAGTGAAACTTGCCTGGCCATCTTCACATATCGGGTACCATACTTGCTTGCCTGGCCACATTCACATTCCGGGTACATGATACGTGCGTGGCCACCTTCACATTCCGGGTATGTGCAAGCTATGGCATTTTTAAAAGTTCTGGTTC
>JAVTVY010035038.1:0-14872 GCA_036873755.1 Hanleya hanleyi | reverse complement strand
AGTTTTCTAAATGATCGTCCAAATCGTTTTCTATCGTTGTTTCTTCCTTAATTTTTCTGAATTCTGGTTTCAGGTTGCTATCGCTACTGTTTGAAGCAAAAGATTCGGCGAGGTGTTCTGCCTTTTCTTTGTTCGTTTTTTTAGTTTTGTTCAGTACAGGGATTGTGTTTGTTAACTTTCCTTGTATATTTTTTATTTTGTTCCATACTTTTTTTGAATTGGTTTTGGTATCTATAGTGTTGCAAAAGTCTTCCCAGCATTTTGATTTAGTTTCTTTGACACTTTTTTCAGCTATGATTTTGAGTTCCTTGTAATTCGCGTGATCACTTTGGAGCCTACTTTTTTTGAGTTTTCTAAGTGCCTTCTTTTTGGCCGCAATATTCTTTGCACACTCTGGGTTCCACCAGGGTACCGGGTTTTTGTTGTGGCGCTGTTGTGATATCGGAATATATTTTTGTGCTATGTTTAGTAGTGAATTTGTAATGTTTTCATTGAACATTTCTGGATCGGAATTGAATATCACGTCATGATTTAGGCGTTGACAGTCTTTCTGGAAGCTTTTCCAGTCGGCTTTGGAGTACTGAAATTTTGGAGGGGCGTCTGTCCTTTCAGCGTCCGGTTTTATACTAATTTTCGTCAGAATGGCGAAGTGGTCGCTGTCAAGCGTGTCGGGAATCACTTCCCATTCGGATTTAACAGCTAGATCAGGGGAGACAATAGTTAAATCTATTGCAGATAGTTTACCGGTGTTCATGTCTATTCGCGTCCCGTGGCCATTATTTAAATAGCATAGGTTGTTTTGGTCAAGCCATTTTCCCACTACTTGGCCTTTTTCGTCTGCCTTGGTGCAATTGTCGTCCCAAATGGGGTTATGACTGTTGTAGTCACCGCATATGATAATAGGGGAGTTAAATTTCTTTGTGATGTTGTCCAGTTCTTTTGGGGAGATTTTCTTTAGACTTCCTGGGGCATATAAATTAATGATGTTAATAGGTTTGTTATTGAAGAAGACCTGAATAGCGTGCCATTCGAGATCGTCACTGGTAGGGCTTTTATCTAGTTCTATGTGAATCAGGTCCTCTTTTATTAATATGAGGTTCCCCCTAGTGCACCTGTAAGTCTGTCTGATCTATACGGCTTATATCCGTTTATTGTAAATTTATTTTTTCCTGGCTTCAGAAAAGTTTCCTGAACACAAATTATATCTGGGCTGATTTCATTTACTAAGACTTTAAGATTGTCCCCGTTTTTTCCGATGCTTCGGGCATTCCATTGGAGTAATGATAATTGATTTTTATTGAATTTTGTATTAGTTATATCCCTAATTTGGTGACTGATGCATTCGCAAGTGGATTATCTTATGTTGTTATGTTGAGGGCCGGGATAGACTTTTCTTTGGGTGTGGAAGTTTTCTTGTCGTATTTCGGTTTTTTCCCCCAGTTAATAATTTCGTCGGAGCTAAACTCCCAATTAAGGAAGTCCCGCGCAATTTTTACTATCATGTCGGTCTTATTAAGCTTAGGTTGCAGGGGGTTAATAACTGAGTTCAACACAATGTTGATAAAGCCCAGCAGGTCTAGCTTGGTTAGGTTCTTTGTCTCTGTTTCTTGTTCATTGTTTTCAGTCTCCATTGTATCACCTGAGTTTGTGTTCACGGCTGTGACTATTGTCGCAGTTGCCTTTGCTTTGTGTAGAGCGGTGGTCATTTCTATACTGATTTTTCTATTCATTCTGGTTTCTTTTACAGCTTCTGCGTAAGAAATCCCTTTGTCTGCTTTAGTGAATTCAACTCTTTTTGCCTCTTTGAAAGCTATACAACCCTTGTAGGCCGCTGAATGGTTGCCTTTGCAATTTACACATGTTACTTTTGTTTCTGTACATTCTTCGTAATTATGATTTCCAGAGCATTTCGCACATACAACTTGGGATTTACAAAATTTAGCTATATGACCACCATATTTCTGACATTTATGGCATCGTTTTGGTGTGTCATAAAAAGGTTTAACTATAATGTTATGAAACCATAGCCGGACAGTTTCCGGTAATTTTGATCCTTTGAATACTAGCATAATGCTTGTCGTTTCCTGTTTGTTCTTTTGCATTCTTTTGGCATATACGACGTTTTGTTTTGAGAGAGTGGGGAAAATGTCTGAGGAAAATTCCATAATTTACTCCATTGCATTGCTCTCTACGGTGCATTGCTCTCTACGGTGTATGAATTGTTTTACTGAGACAGGTTTATCTGCTAGCAGGTCTAAACGTAGTAATTTGTCGTACTGAGTTTGTGATTTGCAGTGGACTTTCAGATCACCACCCGGAAGTTCAAAGATTTGTTGTACGTCACCAGCACATTTTTTAAGATCGTTTGCTACCTTGACCTTTGGAAGTTTACATGCTCTCAGTTGGGTTAAACTATGGATGATAGCAACAAAATTTGCTAGACTCTTTGGGGATTTGGGACCAGGGGCATGTTTTTTGTGAGGGGCGTTTTTATCGGGGGTGATTTCTGAGAGTTTCCTTTTTGGTGCTTTTACGGGGGATTGGGAGGCTTCCATTATTTGATTTGTTTTAAATTAGATCAAAACTAGGTGTTATTTGGTGAGGAGTGACTTAAGTGATAGAAAATAGTAGTATAAGTGCAAAAATTGAATTCAGAAAACTTAGCTCTGGCTCGCTGATTTCTCCTGGTGTTGTTGTTGGTTAGGTAATCCTGTAACTCTCGGGGAACAAAGGCTGCAGAGAGGCACAAAGGCTGGTAAAGCTAGGCTGATTTGGCAAGAACACAAAAGCACGTCCGTTCACTTCGAGATCGTCACTGGTAGGAACTTCCATTGATTGATTGAAATTGTAGTTTAAGGGCCGCTTCCCATTCGAATTTCGCGGCCCATCAACTCAATGTTTTATTTGAAATTGGCGGTACATTACTTTGTTTATTGAATTTCTTTTCCAGCGCTAAATATATAAATAAATAAATAAATAATAAATAATAAACTTCCATTCTATCAGAAATTATTTGTATAGAGGACTGCAGGTCTGTGACACGATAGAGTAATCACGGGAGGTAACATTCCACCTGAGTAACTAATTTCCAGCTGTGAAAATCAGTTAAAATTAATAGTCCTGGCTCGGGGGTTCTGTGTACATCTCTCTTTTACAGCAAAACTTGGTATTTTCCTGTTCTGTATGTTGAGACCCTTGGAAAAAGTTTGGGCAACACTTCCAGATCAAGTACGTTTTTCCTGCACAGCCCAATACATGATTATGACTTGATGCCAATTGGCCAAAATGCTGAAATTAAATCTTCATATAATAATTCACTGGTAGACAGAATTAGATTCAAATGTAACATTTATTTATCATGTTTAGACATAACTAACACATTTTTAGCATGGTTCAATACCATAAATCTTCTTTTTCAGCAAAAAAATACGCTATATTTTGCCTAAAAATCACTTTCAGTTTAAAAGTCGCTCAAAATTTGATCACCCCTCATACACCCAATTTTGTAGATAGAGCAACCAAAATTGATCAGAAGTTTCCTTATTAAGTCTTTTGATAACTCCATGCATCATATTTATGATTCAGGGTATTGTATAGTCACAGTTTGGTTAAATGTCGGCAAAAGTTACCCCTACCCCCAAAAAGCGGCATTAACCAAATTTGGTTAAATTGGTCTAACTTTAAAAGTAATTCTGATATGAAGTTCGTTTTGGTGTCTATGTATGGGTTTTTGATACCACGCTATTCATTGGAACCATAATCAACCCCTTTTGAGTTGACCTAATTTGCATTAATTCGAAATGGCCGCCAAAAGCTCCAGGTTAAGACATCAGTCAAGAAGGACAAATACAAAGTAAGTGTTACAGTAAGTCCAATAGAGTTTTTTGTATGGATCTGTGGTGTTACAATCATGAAATATCACTGCTTAATCATTGTACGTAGGCCTATACCTATTCAAATTGATTAATTTGCATAATTCCAAGATGGCAGCGCCATGAACAGACAAAATTTACAATGGTTATTTACATGCACAGGCATGATTAATCGTGATTTTTAACACAAACGCAAACAAAATTGTCCATCCAGTGATAATTAATCTCTCTCAGAACTACTTTGAAGGTGCTGCCATCTACCTTAAGGAATCTACAACATCTTGAAGTCATGAGCATTTCAGGAAGCAGATATTTTGTTTTGGACCTGCTTGTTTTGCTTGTGGAGATACCCATTCGTTCCATGGAAACTGTGTCTGTGCCTTTTCCGACGAAAGGGAAGAGTATGAGGAACAACCCAAATAGAATTTCAGCAGCAATGTTCATACCATGATAATTTGTTTCCTGATCCTTCTAATTGGTCAACATGCATATCCAATAGGCCTTTGTTTGTCACGAAGGCTATACTCCCGAAGTATTTTTTATTGATAGATACTTGGTACATGTATCTACCGGATTAATGTAACGTTAACATCTCCATGATTGCTCTTTGTCACCTTCTGGCTCTCTAACAGCGTTATATAAGACATAATTTGAGTGAAATAAGCCTTTAAAAGCAAGACCTATGACATGTAAGTGGTGCCCTCTTTTTTTGAGTTGGTGAACTAAATTTCCACTATTTTCGATGCATAGTATGTTGAAAATTGCTTGAATACGGATAAATATATCACTGTGGCTTATCAGTCAGGTTTAAGCATGGTACTCGGTCAGACTCGCACACAAAAACACACACCAATACACCCACCACCTACACACACACACACACGTGCACGCACACACACTTCCTGTAGTTTGTACCCTACAGGAGAGGTAACACCATCAGGTAGCCAGATCGAACATGGCCCCTTTCTCAACTACTCGAACATGCGCACCTCCGAAACTTCTTTTCCTGTACTACTACTCGACAACGCATGCGCTGCATGACATGACTTCCATTATGCCCTACGGGCTATACGGTACAGGGTGCACCACAGGTGCATGCGCATGCGTTCGATGTCACTTCTGAGCTCCAAGCTCAGACTCCAAGAGTTCTGCCCCACGGGAGCTATCATCACCATCGGGCGTTGTTTCTCCACTACTCAGAAATGAATAGAACGGGTGTTTTCCCAGAAAATTCCCCGAAGAGCAAATATATTCCCACGAATGCTTCACACTGATACCGCTTGGAAGAGGATATGGGGCTACCACCCACCGCGGCCATGGAAAATGCAATCAGAACGCGCAAACAACTGTTTCAGGACATGCTGCCTGAACGATATTCTGGAATGCCGGGCGAGGATTAGAACATACGGATTAGAGCGAACATTGCAACACATATATGGGAAGTGGGAAGAGGTGCCGACATACTGACAGAGCCACATGACTTCACAGTATAGTCTTCTAGTTAACCTATTCTAAAGCAAATACCAAGAATCTAACGATTCGTGATATGTGTTGTATCCCAAGTACGCTTTTATTGTATCTGTTCATGTGGCAACTTGGATGACATGATCACACGGCCCCTATCACCGACATAAGCGGTATTAGATATAAATCTAGAGAGCTATGATGGAAATGCTCTGATAACTCGTATATTGGTAATTGGTGAGCTGTGTCGCTGTGACAACTCGTACACTGGGGATTGGTGAGCTGTATCGTCGTCAGATGAAATGACGGCATTTAACACAAAAGACTAGTGTGTAAGGCCCGATGTTGACCCAGCATCAATTTTCCACAATGCCAACATATATCAAAGACCAAACAATCTGTACAGGGGGTGGGCCTCGGGGAAGAAACATCCACCAGCAGAATATCACCATATACAGGTAAAAATTACAACACATATAAGGGAAATGGGAAGAGCATGACCGAACATTGAACTTTCTCGAAGGATGGCTTTTGAGTGGATAAGACCAGCCGAGAATGCATCTAACGGGCGAGAACGAATATGATAGACGCAGCCCCAAATGGGGGCTTCTGATTGGACAAGAGCAACGCAACACACCCAACGCGGCTCCCCCAGCGTGGGTACGATGTACAGGAGGGATAATGCAATGATTGACCTGTCAACCATGTTGTTATTGTTGTTCTCTCATCTGTCAAAATCATGGCGCTAAGGCGTTACGGCGTAACGACAGGCGTTGACGGGCGTCACCGCATTTCGATGAATTAGTGTCATTTCCATGGAATATCTAGAAAATCATCGCTTCAGGTCTAATTCACCAGGGCGTTGAAGCGTTAAGCTTAGTGTTGGTGGATGTTGCTACACCTCACACGACCCATTCGGACCACGGATGGTCCATTTCTACCACAAACACCTGCGTGGCATAGGCCTATTGGATATGCATGTTGACCAATTAGAAGGATCAGGAACAAATTATCATGGTATGAACATTGCTGCTGAAATCCTATTTGGGCTGTTCCTCATACTCTTCCCTTTCATCGGACAAGGCACAGACACAGTTTCCATGGAACGAATGGGTAGCTCCACAAGCGAACAAAGAACAGGTCCAAAACAAAATGTCTGCTTCCTGAAATTACAACGCATATAAGGGAAGTGGGAAGAGGTGCCGACATACTGACAGAGCCACATGACTTCACAGTGTAGTCTTCTGGTTAAACTATTCTAAAGCACATACCAAGAATCTAACGATTCGTGATATGTGTTTTTTCTCAGATACGCTTTTATTGTACCTGTTCATGTGGCAACTTGGATGACACGACCACACGGCCCCTAGCACCGGCATAAGCGGTATTAGATACAAATCTAGAGAGCTATGATGGAAATGCTCTGACAACTGAGCTGTATCGTCGTCAGATGAAAATGACGGCATTTAACACAAAAGACTAGTCTGTAAGGCCCGATGTCGACCCAGCATCAACTTCCCACAATGCTAACATATATGAGAGACCAAAAGGTCTGTACAGGTGGCGGGCCTCGGGGACGAAACGTCCACCAGCAGAATCCCGCCAGAAACAGGTAAAAATTACAACGCATATAAGGGAAGTGGGAAGAGGTGCCGACATACTGACAGAGCCACATGACTTCACTTCATGCACATGGCTTCAACATGTTGTAGATTCCTTAAAGTAGATGGCAGCACCTTCTTAAGTAGTTCTGAGAGATATTATCACTGGATGGATTGTACTCAAACAATTTTGTTTGCGTTTGCGTTAAAAATCGCGATTAATCATGTCTGTGCATGTAATTAACCATTGTAATTTTTGTCTGTTCATGGCGCTACCATCTTGGATTTATGCAAATTGATAAATTTGAATAGGTATAGGCCTACGTACAATGATTAAGCAGTGATATTTCATGATTGCAACACCACAGGTCCACACAAAAAACTATATTGGACTTACTGTAACACTTACTTTCTTTGTCCTTCTTGACTGATGTCTTAACCTGAAGCTTTTGGCGGCAATTTTGAATTTATGCAAATTAGGTCAACTCAAAAGGGGTTGATTATGGTTCCAATGAATAGCTTGGTATCAAAAACCCATACATAGACACCAAAACCAACTTCATATCAGACTTACTTTTAAAGTTAGACCAATTTAACCAAATTTGGTTAATGCCGCTTTTTGGGGGTAGGGGTAACTTTTGTTGACATTTGACCCCCCTCTCACTATACAATACCCTGGATCATAAATATGATGCATGGAGTTATCAGCCGACTTAATAAGGAAACTTCTGACCAATTTTGGTTGCTTTATCGACAAAATTGGGTGTATGAGGGGTGATCAAATTTTGAGCGACTTTCAAACTGAAAGTGATTTTTGGGCAAAATTTCACTAAATAGCGTATTTTTTTGCTGAAAAAGAAGGTTTATGGTATTGAATCATGCTAAAAATGTGTTAGTTATATCTAAACATGATAAATAAATGTTACATTTGAATCTAATGCTGCCTACCCTTGACATTTGCTATTTTGGCCGATTGGCGTCCAGGCGTAATCATGTATTAGGCTGTGCAAAAAAAAACGTAATTTTTTTTTATTTTTTTTTTTATTCTCCCATATCACATAATTCATATTTGATACACAAGACAGGGAATACATAATATAAATGATATATAGACTGCAGGAAATAATTAACACATTTTAAAATTGAAAAAAAAACAAACAAAAGAAAAAAAAACAAAACAAAAGAAACGCGGCTTTCAGACAAACACTCACAAAACACACTCACACTCGTTTACGTCAATGGTCGCACATGCGGCTTAATGTTGCTGTATCTTCGTAGGCAGATCCCATATCAACATTTTCAAATTTAAACTAATTATAATTCTCCTGTGAGAAAATATCGTACCAATATCCCCATAAACTGGCGAAATGGTCGAGCGTTCCATTTTTTGTAGCAATACACTTCTCCAACAAGAACTGTTTACAGAACAGGACTTCCGGTCAAGATGGCGAGTGAGATGGAGGTGTGAGAGAGCGTGCTCCGCAACTATACGGTGTAGACCGATGTAGGCCTTACTTTACGGTGAAATGTGGCCAACGCTAAGTTAGTAAATGCCGCCCAAAACGCCTAAACTGGTTAAAGAGCCAAAACTGAAACAAAAGGACAGCCAGAAATTGCAAAAAGGCCTTCCACAATATTTTCTGAGGAGCTCCACTGAGGACGAAGACACGCCATTAGACCACGTGGGCGTTGACCGGGAGGAAGACAGCACGAGCTTGCATGGGCATACTAGACCCAGGTGCCTGTTCACTCAGGCTGATGCTGAGGTGACAGGCACAGAGCGATCGAGTGGCCTATGGCCAGCATTGAAATAAACATGCAATTTTTTCAACCTACCTGCAAGTACATCGACTAAAACCAGCCTGTATGTTAAGTTTGGGTCCCATACAATGATATTATGCAGTAATTCCGTGTCTGTAGGGTCTGTACTATTTATTTCGAGTGAAATCCAGTCAGGAGCGAAGACAGAAACACGTCCGTGCCCGCCATCTTCTCAGAAATTATGACGTGAAACACGTCGGCGCGAGAAAACGCGCGGTAAACACTGGTTGGTTCAAATTACAAACCTAAACAGGTGATCGGCCTGTGACGTTCGAGCGGTCAGAAAACGTCTATCTTTGCGGTGTACACGAGACTTGAGGCGGCCTGGTCTCAGGCCCCTGTGACAAATTGTCAGGCTGATGTGAACGCAGTCTCGTATGACTGGAATTGGCCAACGAGGAAGGTCCAATTCAAGCTGTCACCTTGTCTGGATCGAGGAGGTAGGATGGGAGGGACCTGTAGAAACAACCAAGGCAATAATAAAGTAATAATATTGTATTCTGCAATGTACACAGCTCTGTACGCGCACAATACCTGTAATAAAGATCCCTACTCTAGAGGTAGTTATCGTTAAGTGTTATCTTTATCTTAAAGAGAAAGACTAATAATATACAATATATACAAGAGACCCTATCTATGACGCGTCACGGCCCAGCCTCGTCCAGACCGGCTCTCGTCGTGGTATGGTACGGCGTCTCAGGTTCCTCTCCGGTCGTAGGCGTAGCCACGGACTCTATGGAACGTCTACCGTGTCTAAGGTTACACGGCCCAGTTCATCTAAGCGTTATTAATCGTCTCTGGAATCCTCTCCGTATCACTGCCTCTCCTAGCAGTAGCCCTTCGGCGGCGTCGGTCCGTACAGCACACCACAGCGTCTTCGGCGGCAGCCCCTTTCGGCTCGGCAGACCTCACGTCTTCGGCGCCGAATTCGGCGGCCCGAATTCGGCGGCGACCCCTTTCGGCTCGGCACTTCTCTGTTATCGGCGGCCCGAATTCGGCGACCCGTCTTCGGCCCGGCAGACTTCTCGTCTTCGGCTCGGCCCGATTTCGGCGACCCGTCTTCGGCTCGGCAAACTTCTCGTCTTCGGCTCGGCCCGATTTCGGCGACGACCCGTCTTCGGCTCGGCCCGATTTCGGCCCTCACGGCGTTGACCCAAAGACGAGTTAATAGGCTCAGATTGTCTGCATATATATGTGGTAATAATACCCTGGTCTCGGAGGTGTATTATTACCTTACAGTGTAATGTCAATTAATATCAATGATTTGTAATAGAATTCAAAGACTTGCGGCAAAGCATAATTCGAGCCCTGCGGCAGTGTAAATACGTACAATGGATGTAAGCTTGTGTTATCAGTTATCCCTAGTCGAGGCCTGTGAATAACTAGTGTAGATGATTGTGATTAGATCTATTCCGTCCCTAAGGCCGACGATCTGGTGTCTGTGTGTGAGTATATGTAATCATGTAACATGGTATTTGTGTGATGGGCTGCAATGTGGGATAGTTGGTGCTCTGTATTCCCCGTTGATGGACATCTCGTCTTCAGATACTGTGCGTGTTAGTATCTTATCCCCGTCTGGCGGTTCGTCTCGTCATCAGATACTGTGCGTGTTAGTATCTATTATCCCCAAGCTATGGCTTAGCTCTCGGCTTTCCAACCCTTCGGCAGATGGTTCGGCGCTGTTTCGGCAGTCAATTCGGCACTTTCGGCGCATTCGGCGCATTTGCGGCGATCCTGTCTCTGTGCTCTTCCGCACGATGTGCACCCGCCGATCGTCTGGGACAGATTGCCGAACGTCCATTTCTCTGCGTCTTATATAGGCTCTGGCTCCCATAATCCTTTGCGCGCCCAAACATGGCAGCCCCCATAAAACGAAAGTATAGACTCCGGCGGTGTTGGATTTCGTGTCAGATCAGCAGAGTTCGACTTCTCTCGCCCGGTTTCGATGCAAGATGCGTGTCAGGGATATCTACACTTCCCTCGCTGAAAGTTTCAGCGCACAGTTAATACAGGTAAGTCGAATATCCACCATTGTCGGTCCATTCACAATGCTATTTACACTGTCAGCATTAGAACGAAAATAACATTCTCCAGGTCATGGGCATTTTCGTCACACTACCCACGCCTTCGAAAACACGACGCCCTCGTCGTGGAGCTCGGCACAGCTACCAATCACCGGTGAGTAGAACGAACACGCAGTCTTTTATCCGAATGGGTAGATAGTCCACAGTATAATAACAAAGGCTTCAATACGGTAGAATTACATCAGACGTTCCTCCCAGCGGTCTGCTGGGTCGTCACTGAAGGAGGAGACATCAGGTCCCTGCTTCACTGCACTGACCAAACACTGCCGAATTACATTAATCCCGATAACGCGCGGGGCGTCTAATCTCTCGACCTCGGGTCGTCCGCCGCGGTTCTGTCTCGGCCTCGGCCGGGGGTAAAGCTTCCATGTCGAGATCCAATGGTGATGCAGACTGCAAATCAACCTCGAAATCGGCAAATCTCCGTGGTCGCCGTATCTCACGCCCGCCCCGGGTCAATCGAGGTCGCCGGTCAACAGTCGGCGTTCTGACGACAGTCGATGGCTCCATGGGGTAAGGAAAGATAGCCCCATGTCCGACACTATCATCTGATTCTACATCTCCATCGTCGCCAGACGTTTCTTCAGACTCACTGGTGGACATCTCACGAGCATAGAAAGGCTTCAGCTTGTCATGGTGAACAACCCGGAGACCTCCGTCCTCATCTGCAATGCGGTAGGTCACGTCCGTGAGAGCTTCCTTTATCACGTATGGTCCTGCCCAGCGGTCTCGTAGTTTTCGATTCTCTCCACGTCTGGGAGCAGAAATGTACAGGTAAACCTGGTCTCCAGGTTTGTACTTTTGCGGAAAGGCCTTGCTATCATATACCCTCTTCTGGCGCCGCAGGTTCTTCCCAGTCACTTCTCGGGCGTTACGATGAATCTCGTCCATCTCGTCCCGTAGTTCTCCTACCCACTCCGTAGGTTCCACTTGCTGACGTGGAGGAGCTCCCAGTACCAAGTGAGACGGCAGAGAGACTTCTCTCCCGAACACCATCATATTCGGCGAAAATCCTGTCGTCTCATGGGCTGTAGCACGATAGGACATCACTACAAGCGGTATATGCAGGTCCCAGTCGCTTGGATGACGGTCAACACTGGCATGTAGCATTTGGGCTAATGTTCTGTTGAACCGCTCAATCATGCCATTCGATTGGGGGTGGTATGGCGTCGTCCTTGTCTTTCTCATCCCCAAAATTCGGCACATCCCTTTGAAGACTCGGCTCTCAAACTGGCGGCCTTGGTCCGAATGGATCGCCATTGGAACACCGAACTTGGTCACATAGTGTTCCACCACAGCCTGTGCAACAGTAGTAGCTTCTTGGTTGGGCATGGCAACGGCTTCGACCCAACGGGTAAAATAGTCTCCGATGACCGCAATATACTGGTTTCCACTGCCCGTCTCGGCATTGGCCCAAGGATGTCGACTGCAATCCTCTCTCCCGGACAACCAGTCATCTGTCCACTGTGTGGTCCTCGCGGTTTGCGTCCAGCCTGCTTTCTTCTGTTACATACATCGCAGCTTCGGCACCATTGGCGTATGTCCGTCTGCAGGCCAGGCCAGGTATAGGCCTGCCTCACCTTCGCTAAAGTCTTCTTTACTCCGAGATGTCCACCGGTGGGACCGTCGTGGCACTCTCTTAATACTTTACGGCGCAAGGAACGAGGTACGACCAGCAGTCGTCGCTTGACATTGCCACGGTCATCCACCCAACGTCTAACCAACAGCGAATCGCAAATCTCCAACATATCGAAGGCACCCCACAGGCTCTTCGTGACGAGTCCGTACGGACTGACGTCTTCTCGGTTTGGTCGGCTACCTTGCCGCACCCAGTCGAGAACAGGTTGTAGGTCGGGATCTTCGGCCTGGGCTCGGCCGAATCCTTCGGTTGGCGACACCATCTCAATCACACGGGCGGCTGCCTGAACGTCATCGCTGCTTGATCGACCACACTGTTTGCATGGGATACGACTCAGTGCGTCGGCGTTACCATGTTTTCGACCCGGACGATGCTCGATGTTGAAATCGTAGACGCCAAGGGCCTGAATCCAACGGGCCAGCTGTCCCTCCGGTTCCTTGAACCGCATGAGCCATCTCAGCGAGGCGTGATCGGTGCGAAGCAGGAACTTCCGCCCAAACAAGTAGTGTCGAAAGCATTTGACGAAATGCACAACAGCAAGTAGTTCTCTTCTCGTCACACAGTAGGCTCGTTCGGCCTTCGACAACACACGACTGGCGTATGCCACGACCTTCTCTTCTCCATCTATCACCTGTGACAATACGGCACCGATGCCATAGTTACTCGCGTCCGTGTCCAAAATGAAAGGGAGCTTAAAGTCTGGCATAGCAAGCACAGGCGCGGTTGTCAGCTTGTTTTTCAGGGTGTCGAAGGCTTGCTGCGCTGTGTTGTCCCATATGAAGACTGTCTTCTTTTCAGTTAACGTATGCAGCGGCGCTGCAATGGTGGCAAAGTCCCGGATGAAACGTCGATAGTAGCTGCAGAGACCCAGGAAGCTCCGAACCTCGGTCTGCGAAACGGGTGGAGGCCAGTCTCGCACAGCACGGATCTTCTGTGGGTCTGTTCCAATCCCATTCTGTGATACTACGTGGCCCAGATACAGGACTTGTCGTGCCCCTATGACACACTTGGATGGCTTGAGCTTAAGACCATGCTGTTTCAACCTCTCGAAGACCCCATCAAGACGCTGAATCATCTCGTCAAACGTTCGTCCAAAAACGATGATGTCGTCAAGGTAGACGAGACACGTATCATAATGGAGTCCTGCTAGGATGGCTTCCATTAGACGCTCAAAGGTCCCGGGCGCATTGCAGAGCCCGAACGGCATAACACGGAACTGGTACAGACCTTTCCTGGTTGCAAAGGCTGTCTTGCATCTATCTTCGGGGGACACTTCAACTTGCCAGTACCCTGACATTAAGTCAAGGGTACTCCACCAACTTGCACCTGCTAAAGAATCCAGAGAGTCGTCGATCCTCGGCAACGGGTAAGCATCCTTCTCTGTGATCTTGTTCAAAGCACGGTAATCAGCGCAGAAGCGCATTTTCCCGTCCTTCTTTTTCACCAGAACTACCGGCGCTGACCACGGTCCACTGGATGGCTCGACCACTCCACGCTGTAACATGTCTTCAACTTGCTCATCGATCATTTCACGGGCGTGAATCGGCGGTCGCCTCGGCGGAATGCGGATGGGTGGTGCACTTCCAGTCTTTATGTGATGTTGTACCTTCGTCGTTCGACCTAGATCAGTATCGTCCTTAGCGAACAGGTCAGTATATCGGGTGACCAAATCTTCTACAGCCAGGGCTTGGTCTGTCTCTAGGCCTTCGCTGGATCGTCGAACCAGATCTGTAAGGTGGTCTGGACATGCGCTGGTCGGCACGGCGGGCCTCTGTCTACTAGGTTTCGCACGGCTCGGCGTCGACGCTTCGGCCGCACTCGAAACTTGGTCTTCCACTACTTCTACTTCACCCATACGGCCGCAGAGCGTCCCGGCCTGGACTACAGTCGGATCTGAGGACAAGTTGAGGAACCTCAGGGTGACTTCACAGTCACGGTCGACCTCGGTGAGGACCCTGGCCACCATGGCTCCTGTCTTCTGGGTAAACTCCGGTTCGTTTTCGATCATCCCTACCTCGCCTGGTAGGCCCCCACGGACTTTTCCTGTCACAACGGCTTCGGCTCCAGCAGGAATAGTCACAGTCTCGGACACGGCTACACGGTAACAGCCTGCGCTCCCCACGACCTCGCATTGGATGTAGCGGCCACCATACTTGACCCTGTGGCGCTCCGTGTCGATCTTGGTACAGTGGGTGCTGAGAAAATCGTACCCTAGAAGCGCGTCCACCGTCAGATCTCCGACTATCATCTTCTGTGTTCGTGTGGTACCGTCTATAGTGATTTTAAAATCAGCTTCACCTTTCAGGGGCATCAGCGTACCGTCAGCCATACGAATACTAGCGTAAGATGGGCTACTCAAGGCTGGTCTGAGCCGCGACTCAGCTGCTGGTA
>JAVTVY010035037.1:0-14344 GCA_036873755.1 Hanleya hanleyi | reverse complement strand
AGCGCCATAGATCTTGCCCGCTACGTTCGTATTTTGCTATCAGCATACGATATGTATCGCCAAATTTGAAAAACTTTGAGTGGAGGCGCTTGGTGGAATAGCCCTGTTTTATAAGTTTCTGCAACAATGTTTTGTGACGTTGATTAAAATCATCACATTTAACACAGGATCTAGCAAATGCTACTAAGCGAGATATGTATACGCCATATGCAGGTCCCACTGGAATATTACTATCCAGAAAGGGATGGTTTACGATGTCGAAATTGTAATCATCTCTTTTGTCATAAAGTCGACGAGAGAGAATGCCCGCTTCATTTTTATAGAGGTAGAGATCTAAATAAGATGTGCCTGTAGGGCTATCTGTAGTTTCCTTCAAATCCAGTGAAGGTGGATATATATCCTTCACTGCGTCTTTTATATAGCGATTATCCACAGCGAGAAGATCGTCTATATAGCGTTTGGTGAATGAGAAGGAACGGGCTTTGAATGGATCGGTTTTTTGAAAGCGCCTGCATATAGTCATATTCATAAGAGAACAGATACAAGTCAGCCAACAGGGGTGCACAATTAGTACCCATTGGAATACCTATATGCTGCTGATATATTGTGTTGCCAAATTTCACATAGATATTTTTAATGAGAAATTCAAGCAACTCTATAGACAAAGAAACATCCCATGAATGATATCTCTTGTATGTAGTCGAGAATGTTATAGCATTGTACCGAAAGTGGTGTTGAATTCTTCATAAACACCGGCGAACACCTGCAGTGAGTAACTATAGTGAGAGCGCGCGTAATGTATACATGTACTTTCCCGCAGTTTGCAACAATGTTTGAGCATTTGCCTACGTCCGACGCTAGTACTATTTATCTATTTCCTTGTGGTAGCTTTCACCACAGCTTGTCGAATCATATATCTAATTCCCATAGGTTAGTAAGATAAGATTTATTTTGAGTCCAGCAGCTGTAAGAGACCTTAGCCTGGGGCTATTAACCGACATAACCTATTTCGGCGTTCGAGGTCATGGTATAAATTCGTCAAATTGGCAATATGAATATCTTAACTAAAACCATAGCTTATATACAGAAACACTGATGATCGCTGAATGTATCCGGGTACATTGTATCCAGAAAATCAGAATATGGGTTGAATTGCGCCATTCCATGTATCCGTCAGCAACATTGTATGTTATTGCTTGTATCTACTCCAGTAGTTGAATAATATATCACAGTGATAATTACAACGAACATTGAGATAAACCTATTGGAGGATACGGCTACTTCGTCTAACTGAAAAATGAGAGCGTAAGACATGATATGTAGCTGTGCAATCTAATGCGGTACAGGGATAGTCTCACAAGATGAGCTTGTATTATTCTCTGGATAAATACAGTAATTATGAATTGGATCCGATCACAGTGCATGGTTCACAAGAAGGGAAATGCATCAAAATAATGATAACAACCCTAAAACTGGAGGTTACCGATCAATATATTCCTTCTTTCAGACAAATGACACAGATTATACCTATAGCAACTCATTGAGTATTGGCGATATCAATCAACTTCACAAAACCTTTTTTGCAGAAAATGGTTCCAGCAACAGCTAGGATCCATTCAAAGTTTTTCACAATTTGTGGTGAGTACCACACACAGATAGCATTGTGTGATTGTAGTGGGCAAGATCTTTGGCTCTGTGTTTCGTAACCTGTGTTTAAATCCGCTTTACGCAGTGCTGGTGGCCGTATGAACAGCGTGTTACGCCAGATCTTGATGCGGCTCATATGAACAGGGACAACACAAGCGTGACCGAGATATCATAAAACCCAATCGAAAAACAGCGTACAGATCACTGGCACAGATTTGACGAATTGAACAGTATGATGTATTGTTGACGTCAACAGTTCAATGTTTCTCTCTTAGGCTATGGCTATATAAGACTCAGTTTACAGTGCGTGAAATTTAATGCTTATATCATATGTATTGTGTAATGAATTAAGTTTTACGGATTATGGACTCGTGTGTTTGTTATGGATGAAGACTCGCCTGTATTTAGTTTATTGTCTGATAAGAAACTAAACTACCCCACGGCAAAACCTTCCTTTTGGGAAGCTCTATCTGTCCTACTCATATTACCAAGACTCTTCCGTAAGAGTGGTATGCATTAGTCATTGGTGGTTTGCCTGTGCAGAGCGCCCCTTTACGGCCAAGATGCGCGAAATATGCGATGTGAATCAGCGGGGGGAACGAGGAGAGTAGGGACGTCAGTGATACAAGCTGAATAGTATGAGCGTATATCTGTCCTCATAGGCAATAGAAACGGGAACGAATACAAATCTTTAATGAGTGTTATTGGCAGTGTGATTACAAGATCTTTCAGATGTATGAAACCAATATTTCCAAAGCTGCTGGATTTGTGAATATGGGGCATTCTTCTAAGAGACCAAACTTATTATGGGTGTGACTAATTGGGAAAGTGAATGAAAACATTGCTCAATGAAAATTCAGTACACAGGTAGTGTAACCGTACGTGTCACTTGTCAAGGTCCATTTCTATATATTTGAAATATCAGTTATTTCATTCGAATAGAGCAACGGTGAATATCTAGATCGCGCTGAGATCGGAGTCATTATGGTTTCTATGGTAGAAATAATATGATGTTCTCTTTAATATTATATAACCGGTACTGACACGGAGCGTAACATCTGGAAATTCAATACCGTAATCCAAAAACCCATTTGGTTAATAAAGTTGATTTTATTACCGTACATAATACATAAATCAATGGTTCCTTTGCAAAATTAAACAAAAGAAAGTTAACGGCTAATAAAAATATTGAACCATTAACCAACGTAGACTACTTAAATTGCCGGGGCGGGAAACAGGGCAATGCAGAAAGTTAAAGAGCACACGTAGACCATGTGTGCTGTCTGAATAGGCCTAGTCATAAAAAAAATCATAAGAGATGGCTTCCGATGATTCAAATAGGATATACCGACGATCGAGCTGCTCTTTCTCCAATAATTAATGATGATAGCAAGAAAGCACACAGTTGATGGAATGTTAGACACGGACTGCATACGGTGAGATCAAGGAACCCAAAACATAAATTGGACTCAGATCGCTGAACAACCGAACGAAATCCGAACACTGAACTAATAAATCGTTATTTGGCTCAGTGGAGGCAGACGGGAAGACTTCGTGCCGCAATATTACATGTTGCTACAATCTGGTCCTGAGAAACTTCCCGATGCTTCTGTTTGAAGATGATATTCAGGAGCTATCGTATAGCGTTTCAGTACGAACCAGATTATAGCATGGGCTATAAATACGCTCAGACTTGACCTTTCGCGGTTTGTAAAGTGGTCATTTGAACATCATGTTTTTTTTACATATTCATGGTGTTCAAAGAGGAGTCAATAAAAGGGCAACTACATTATACTCTAGCAAACTTGGAAATGCATCCAACGTCATGTGTTTTGCATCTTCATTATGTTAAGGTGAACAGTGAAAATAAAAGCGCCCCTACATTATATTCTAGGTAACTTGGGAATGCATTTGAATAAAGTAATAGATGTCGGATTTTACAAAGAGAACATCAAGATATCTTCATTAAAAAGTGTTAACAGCTTATCTCGTACAAGAAACCATCTTTGTATGTTCATTGAATGCCTGTTTGGAATTGGTGCTAAATTCTTTCAATTATTGATGCGGAAATTATTTTATGATCGGACGCCTATATTCAGATGTCTATTTCGATATAGATTATATTAAATAATACCTCCAATGCTAACAGCGTCATGTACGAATCTTACTTAACAAATTCTTGATGTGGATAATATTTGCAGATGTTT
Source organism: Hanleya hanleyi (assembly GCA_036873755.1). Classification (NCBI taxonomy): domain Eukaryota; kingdom Metazoa; phylum Mollusca; class Polyplacophora; order Lepidopleurida; family Hanleyidae; genus Hanleya; species Hanleya hanleyi. The sequence continues at coordinate 10,490 of JAVTVY010035037.1, read as the reverse complement.
GTTGTTTCCTGAATGTCGAATCGGACGCGTACGTTTGTTATATATATTTTTTGTTATGGTTCAGACAGGATCAGATTACAGTACATGTGAATGGATAAAACACACAGATATAAAACAGCTAAAAGAAAGATAAGAGACCGTATCCATTTCGATGTGTTATAGGCAGACTTTCGTTTTGTAAATCATTGTCGAACAGATTGGACCAGGCATCCCATCTCCCTCGGTTTTAAACAGAATGGTGGGTTTGAAATTTTCTATGGATAGATATATTGAAATTTGGATTTATATATATGAAGAATTTTACAGACATGAGTAGCGTGACTAACGTCACAGGACCTACGAAGTAGGGTGAAGAAGGTGACTTGGGGGTCCAAGCGTAAGGTTATAGGTCACTTAAGTAGGTCAAATTTCATCAAAAGTAGGTCAGCTTACAACTTGCTGGTAGCAGTCCCCTGATGCAAGTTCATGCCAAAAATCAAGGTTCTAATGTCAACGGTTCTCCTTATTTTGCCGACGAAAGAATTCGGATGGACTGACTCACTCACTCACTCATTACCGGACAATTTGCAAATGAGAGCCTACTTCGTAGGAAAATGGCGAGAAACCATCTAACGCCAATGTTATCTTGATACGAATAGAATAGGATATTTATTTTGTTAATCAAATCGCCATCGTGGAGTATTCAAATTATATGTACAACTGGAATAAACTGCATGATACATTCAAAATAACCCAGACCGATTTATCATTTATTTCAATTATGTTTATGATATGATGCTTTAAAAATTCACCCCCATCCACCAGTCTTCCCAAAGCCTGTTGAATATACAAAATTACAAATCCATCGACGGCCATTTCCACACAAGTACATAACATCTGCAATAGAGTTTGCATTAGCTCTGCTCGGGGTCTTCATTGCTAAGCAACCAACTTTTCAGTCACACCCTCTGGTCTGGCAGGGTTAACCATGTTAATATTATTAAGATTCCGTTCATCTCATTTAATTCGATTTGTCACTCATGAAAATCAATGGAATAGATTATATCACGAAATTGGATACAGTGAGGCATTAGAATATCGAAACGTAAATAAACAAAGAAGTTCTTATCGACCGTATTTTCAAACGTTGCTTCCATTGAACTCGAAAAGTTCGATTGTTTCAAGCCAACAAGTTAATTTGAATTTTCCGTATCGTTTCAAACATATATGGCCTCCGTTCCGTATCCGCGATGTAGGTTATCAAACTAGCAACTTTCAGAGGAAGGACGTATCGTACGTTGATATGGTCAATATTAAACATCAAACCTTTATTCGTGAAAAAGACATCCCGGTTGGAAAGCATACACAGAATAAATAAGTTCACTACCCATGCTGCCACAACAGGATTGCAATCATCTCTTCCATCCACGTAGAACTTCCATCTCTATATAAATGTGTTTCATTTCAATTAGTGTGAAATCTACCATGGCATGCGTCACTATCACCCACGTGTTGTGTATCATGATCAATATATTTCATCACGACTTGTGACAAGGAACATGACATTTGTCGAAGAAATCAGGTCAGGGCACGAACTCTGTCGATATCTTTAGATATGTTAGGAAAATATTGTGGAAAATCAAAGCTTAAATGTGAAGCAGTATGTCGGTATTTCGGTACGTTCAATAGCTTAATTCAGTTAGCAAAATGAGCTGATTTTCTGTCAGTTCCGAGACCAATCTCCATAATCCAATAACGCAGCAGTCATTGGCTGCCTTGTAATATTATAAGGAATCAGGTTAACATCAAATATACATTTGAATTGTCAAGAGGAATAGATTAGGTAATGGATTTGCGCTTGTTCATTGTAACCCAACAAAAAACTTTTTGATTGCTATGAATTATGTATTTTTCGCGTCTCTCCTTCTTTCTGTAGTAAATAAGACACCACTGTTTGTAACTTTCAGTAATCAATATATTTGTTCAAAAAACATTGAAATGACGCCCCAAAGTCAGATAATGTAGAGCGTTTGTCAGACAATTTCAATGGTCAGGGTTGTGAAAATGCGATAAACATTTAATAGCCCGACTCCAGGCGCCGTAGTCGCCTGAAACAGGCCTAATTGCTATTACAAGTGAAGGCTGAATGTATAGCTCGTTCAGCTGCTTTGGGTACTAAATTGGCGTGGCTTGTCGTTCAGAACATCGTTCAAAAAATGAGCATCCTGATTCGCTGGCTTCGACATAATTGCGAAATGACGAACAGTCGACACAGAGTCATCTTTACCAGTTTCGCGCTTACAACTCTAGTCGTCCACATCTAAGCAAGAATTACGGGTTTCACCAAACCTGCCTATAGATTATCGTCGAATGTCGTATCTCGTCAACCTTCTCCCCCACCCTCCACCCCCCAAACTGTTCCGTCACGTCTCCGCCCGCATGTAAGCTCAGTCTGTTCACGGTCATGGACATCAGTGCGATGAAACGGTCGGTACAGGTAGAATTAGAATTGTACCTGGAAGATTTCTATTCGCATGATAAGCCTAATACTCATATATGTTGTACATGACTCACACTCAACTTGTCCGAAAAAACATACTTTCTGATAACAAATCAGTCTGTATATGGTCTACAAGTACAAGCACTACAAGAACAACGCGTGCTCTGGGAAGTAAGAGGCAAAAGCACGAAGAATTTTTATAAACTTCCAGAATTTGTAACGTCTGAAGTATCAGATGATCATGTGCGAACATAGATCAGAAGGAACTGGCATGAAATTACAATAGACCAAATTCCGACTCGGTGTGAAGTCCGACTCGTGTTGAAACGATTGTGCTGCCACCCTTCGAAAGGTTAGAGTATCATGAAATAAACAAATCGTAGCAATTTGAAACTTCATACTTACGTTATTCAAGCTGTTGTCATCTAACGTTTATGCAAAGTTGGTTATGAATGCTTAGTTAAAACACGTTAAAGCATTTCTAAACGTTTCTGAATTTTTGGAATACAAATTATCTCAATATGTGACCCAAGCCTTAAAAAAGAGCTACATTCCGCAGCTAAGTAGTCCAACACAAGATCTCACTATTAACAAACAATGTCTCTAAATTGGATTGACAATGAAAATAAAATGGGCTGTCATTGTCACCTGTTTGAAATAATTTTCAGTGTATCAAGTGCAGCAAAAAATATCGATCATATCATCTTGCCATATGTTCATAAGAATAACTTTATGGACGAAAAAGCTGCATATTTTGGAGATACTGAATGGGAGAGGCTGGTCAGCATGAGGGTCGGAACTAAGAACGGTTTTCTTTCCTTTATGTTACATGTATATTTGAATTACAACACATATAAGGGAAGTGGGAAGAGATGCCGACATACTGACAGAGCCACATGACTTCACAGTATAGTCTTCCAGTTAACATATTCTAAAGCACATACCAAGAATCTAACGATTCGTGATATGTGTTGTATCTCAGGTACGCTTTTATTGTACCTGTTCATGTGGCAACTTGGATGATATGACCACACGGCCCATAGCTCCGGCATAAGCGGTATTAGATACAAATCTAGAGAGCTATGATGGAAATGCTCTGACAACTCGTATATTGGTAATTGGTGAGCTGTTTCGCTGTGACAACTCGTACATTGGTGAGCTGTATCGTCGTCAGATGAAAATGACGGCATTTTGGATATGACAGATGGAATTTCAACATTCTTTCGTGAAGTTTTACTGTCCAAACTGTATTGTGTCATCAACATAGAAGAAAATTTTGGATGAGATATTCAAATTTCAAGTTGATTTGTTGAATATCAAAGAATTTAGAATTATTTTTGTTCCAGTATATTCCATGCATATAAATAACATAAGTTTGTTATATCAGATAGAATTTCAACATTCATAATTGTTTTACTGAAATTTAAGAATTTATCACAGTCCATGTTCCAATATTCAAAATATTTAAGAGGGATCACATTTTAAATGGGTAAATTCAAATGGCGGCGATGTGGTGGTACCAAATAGTGATGTTTTGCTTTTTACGGATAGAAGAGGGGAAAACTCTTTTATATTACATCGGATGATAATTTACTAATTTAGCATGCACTCTTTTACGTGGAAAATTTGTATAACTAAAAAAATTGAAAAATCACCTTTAAATGCCTTCCAGGAAAATTCTACATTTTCTGGTAGAGCATGACCCAAGGGCACAGTGTGGTAAATTTTAGCTCTAGTCTCCGGAATAACGAAAATATTTAAGCCCGGCATACACGAGAGCTATCCCCTGAGCAAACGGCCTCAATTACCTGTTATCTCAGGTACTAACTCTCGTGTGGTTTCAGCGCACACGGTGAGCAAAAGGTTCACCGAATTGATTTCAGTTCCCGCGGAACACCTTCAAGATCATTTGATCGGGCTCGCGTAGAAATGGTCGTGCCAATAAATCACGTGGAAATAAGAGGCGTTTCATATTGAACGGTCGGATAAAACGACTGAGTTGTTAGCTTACGTTCGCCGCACACGGTGAGGATTTCGGCTCGCGAGACAGAATTGTCAAACAAGTTTGATATTTTTCTCCCGGACTCGCGACCCCTCACTAAAAACTGCCCGCACACGAGAGCTAGCCCCTGAGCCAACACGCGATTGAGGCCGTTAGCTCAGGGGTAAGCTCTCGTGTGCGCCGGGCTTTAGGGACGGAATCAGCATCCCCACCCCGTCACCCAGGCTGCTGAACACCAAAAATCGCCCAGGTCAGATAGGGTTAGGAAAGACAGGAAAATAAAAACACCTAAAGCACATATGGATCTGACATAGAACTTTTTCTCGCTGAGCGAGAACGACACTACAAATTTGATTTTTTTTTCATTCATTATACTTGGCATTTGTCAAGATCCAGCGAGTTCAAATGGCACAAGTTTAACAATGAGAATTCCATAAAGCATACAGGAAAATTAAAATAGACAAAATCGTTCATTTCCAAGAAAGGATGCGGCTCCGAGAATGTTCGAAACTGGAATATCTAAACATAACGCCACGCGTGAACCGAAAACTCTCCAGAGAGAGCAAGACGAGATTGGGACGGTATTATCCCGGAATGCTTTGAAAAGATCGACGATTTCAACAAACCTTTGCGCTGCACTATTGCAGAAACTGGTTCGACGCAGCTACTGTTTCAAGCGCCTCCATTGCCTATTTCTCGAATATCACGCACTAAATGATCAAAACCTGCAACATCGTTGGCACAAAGTTTCGTAGCTTCTAGGTAATTCCGTTTAACGCGGCGACATGAGGACATGGTCTATATGAATCGCATGATCATCGGATACATATCAAACACGAGAACCAAAGAGTAACTGAGATACAGTACTCTCAAGATAACGTACTGTCACTTTATCTTGGATAAAGAAAATACTGTTCAGTTTTGCGGAATTAACGATGTCGCGTCGGCATAAATATTAGTGGATGCTTCTCACGTGCAACAAAAGCTTCCGTGTCCTGTACTTTTCATGATATGTCTGAATGAATTTTACGATAAAGAGTCGTACGATGAAATAATTTGGATTATCGAGGCAGTCATTCTTCGTGGACGACGACTATTCACTCAGTGTCGGATCTGACGCCTATTTTACAACTAAAGACTCGCGATCTTCATAAACTGTCTACAGCTTCATGCTTTATGACTAACATATTTTTGAGGAGAAAATGATTGTGTAAGTTGCAAAGGTTGTAGTTCATTATGTACAACAACTGTCCACAAAAGTGACTTCTAAGAGGGAATAGTATGGCGTAAAGCTAAGATAAATATATATAACGGTACCTAATGATTTGCCGAAGGAACAAATTTCATGGAATTCCTTATAGTGCTACCAAATCTCATATTCATGATCATTCCATGTGATAAATGAAATACTAATAAGTGAAAAGTATGGAAGGCCGGTATACAAAGTTGTGTTTCAACATCGTTTATAAAACAGCTTACTCGTTCAAACAGCTTACTCGTTCAAAAGATGACAAATAAAATTTTGTCGAAATATTGAGTCTGTCGCCATGCGTTTATTAAGTTTATTCGGAGTTACTTTGCTTCTGCATTATGCCAAGCTTATCAGTGGATCAACACGATTTTACTCGTTCAATGTTTCGGTAACTGTACCCGAAATGGCCAATGGATATCACACTCTACGTACACACTCACAGTATTATTACTTCACGAGCGATTTTGGCAGTGTAAATGAGCATAAAGACATTAGCCTGGAAGGGAAAGTAATCGGAGGTTCAGGATATCCGATGGTATGATTAAATTATTCAGATGAAAATGTCATTGGATCAGTTTTTAATCCCCTTGGAACAATATCCCGAGATGGCACACTCGTACACCTCTATACTATCTGTTTTCATTACTTGAAGGGAAATCTTATCAAACAAAATGACGTAAAATGATGCACGCGTCTATTCATTCAAGACGAAAACCATTTTAATCTCTCTAGAGACATGTCCACGCATTGACAAATACAATTTTATTTTTGAATATTTACAGAAATGACGGAATCCTAGACAAGTTCTGAATTAAATAATATTCCGATGTGACGCATTCCTAGTGGTGTTCTTATGAAATACTGTACCGGTGTGACATTCATAGCGGTGTTTGTGTAATACTATACGGAGGTGACACATTCCCAGTGATGATCTCAATAAGATAAAAAACAGAGGTGGCGCATCCATATTGACATTGCGATATTCTCAATAAAATACTCTATTGGGGTGACGCATTCCTAGCGATGTTTTCAATAAGATACTCTACTGATGAGAGGCACTCCTATCGGTGTTCGCAATGAAATATAATACCGTGTGTCTGGGGTTCTAGTGCGACGGATACTGAGCCCAGTTTTAAGTTTAACCCAAACTCTAATCTAAGTTGTCTTTCTCGAATTTTATTTACATTTCTTTCTCGCTAATCTTCATCTATAGTTCGAGCATCCGTCGCATCGATCACAATTAATACAAAAAATCCAAGCAGTCATAAAATAAAAATATCAATTGATATAAACGATCATTTAGATTACCGAGGGTGCCTGAATGACATCGTAATGATCCTAATTCTCATAATCTTATAAATGTCAATTTTGTATCACTAACAAGGCGTAACTTAAGGTTCCGTTTTTGGACCACTACTCTTTCTTATCGATATTAATGATATAAATAGTGCTAAGGATATACTAAAAAGTATATTGTTTGCTGATGACAGTAGTACAATGTACTCCTTGGACCTCCTCACTCGGGCAATTAGTATTATATCTAAAGTGTTAGAGAAAATCTATACTTGGTTCTGTTCTAATCGATTATCACTGAATTTCATGCAATTTCCATGCCATTTCGCCACACCTACCAAACTTTCAACTCTATCTCCTAAATGACGACAAGTTGGGAGTTGACACTCCTCGACTTTGTACATTATCTTATTGGGGTCATTTTGAGCCTATTTGCATACACCACCAAGCAGAAGATCATGGGTACATTCAAAATGGCGACCATGTGGGGTACAAAAAATGCATGCTTTTATGAGAGGAAAAGTTGGCAAAACTTATTTTATTTCACATAAGATTATTATTTACTAATTTATCATGCAGTTTATCAAGAAAACACATAAATAAAATATTCCAAAAATCTGAGGGAAATAGACCAAAATTGCATTCATTAAAAATGATTTTAGTAGCGTTTGACCCAAATCTAAAGTGTGATAAGTTTCAGCTCCCTATAGCTAGGGTAAGAAAATATTTACAGGGGCAAAATGCCCACAGTCGTGGACAGATCCCAAAAAGCCCAGACCAGGTAGGGTTAATTATGTCTAACACCAATGAAAGTATACAAAGATCTGCTCTACCAAAGTTAGCAATCTCTGAAATTAAAAATTGATTGACAATTTCCATTTGTTGGAATAATTTTCAACAACTGGACAGATCATATTAATTACATCTGTAAAATAATATTGAGATATATAGGAGAAATTAATTAATTTAATTAATCTATTAATAAAAAACTGTTTATTCTATAATATTAATTGATAAAGTCCATACTTATCTTATGGTAACATTATCTGGTTAATCATCTAAATCCATTGCTTTTATTCCAAGAGGTCCGTATGGATAATAAATTTATCCGAAAGAATCGAACACACGGAAACCGTATTCAAAGAAACGAACATCTCGCAGATGTTTAAGCTGAACCTATACTGATCCCTTCCGCTAGTCCACAAATTCTTCCACAACCCCAGTTTACTATACATAGTAATTTTCCGTACTACTCCCAAAGACAATCGATAGCTCATCATTTTAGTACTCGTAGCCATCAACACAATCTTTACATGCTCATTTATCAGTTCATACTGTTAAAATTCGTGGTCCTTGAGAGTGGAATAAATTGCCCTCCTTGCTCAAGGAATTTCAATCCACATCTCTATTCAAATCTAATCGTACATGACCAGTTCCATAGCAGGGTATGAATACTCTTACACTTCTATAAATTTTAAGTGCGACGCCTTATATAATAAAACAAAATCGTTCTCCTTGCGGACAGGACAAGACCCATGGGATTTTACTTCCGAAAATATTTCTATCATTGTATATTATAAAATATATGTAACTATGCTTATTGGTGAATGTATCCATAGTCATCTCAATGGCATAAAGTATCTGTCACGCTTGATTGTGTCTGTTCATTTGAACAGCATGAACTCTTGCATTACAGCGGAACTGCAAACGATGTCCTGTCCCTGTCCGCCATGCTCGTGTTTCGTATATAGTGCGTGATGTTATAGCCTTGACAACCAGTTTCTGCAATAGTGTTCTGTGACGCTAATTGAAGTCGTCGCGTTGAAAACGTCTCATTAGGCATTTATATTTGAGGATGGTCCTTGCTTTCACACGGTAAACATGCTCCTGACTTTGCCAACCAAATCAAAGGAACCCTGTTGAATGTGAAGCAACGCTATCTTACATGACGGACTCTGGGACATAATCATCAGAACCAACAGTTAACACTTCCGCTTAGTGGATAGAAATTAATGTGACAGCAATTTCCACACGTTCCATGAACACTGTATCAACAGGCTTCATAGATTTAACATAAAAATCATCCGTGACTGGCATTAATTCTTAGCTATATGAGGAAGCTAACACGACATAATATTTTGTTGGGTTTTTTTTCGGAGAAATTAATTTTACGTCAATGTCTGAAAATAAGTGTTTATACAGTTATGAGCAATGGGGAGTACTATTTGTTTTATCAATATATTCCGACATACGAGTTTCTTTTCGATTCTTTCCTTAACGTTAGTATGAACCTACAACTGGGATAGTTGTGACATAAAGTTGCAGTTTACTAACATTGATTACCAAATCGATGTGGTGAGGGATCTTGTGAAAGTCAAAATGTCCTGTATGAAAAAAGTGACCGGCTGACAATAACCTATCGAACACATTGTTTGCTGATTGGTAACTTAAGAAAGCTCAGTTTTCTCAAAGAGACTCATATGAGGAGCTTTATCCATTACACCGACGATACCGAAGTTCAGAGGCAAACCATGAGATTCAGGCAGAATTTTAACAAAAATTATTATATCATAGAATATGAGCAGTATAATCCCGCGGATATCTGCTGAAATATTAGAGAATCGTGCATTTTTGTGATAAAAGTGCGAAAGTTGGTACACAAACACAACATATCATTGGCATCAGATTGAAGATTGGCGACACTCCTGTGTCAGTTTTGCAAGATGGCCGCCGCAGTGATAATCACTGATACGATATTATCGACATAAATACTTCTTATAATATCTGATTTATAGCTTACTGCTACCTTCTCTCCCCTTAATCTACATTGTGTTCATATGAACATTACAAGCGTCTAGTCCGTCATTCATAATCCAGCCGTCGTCCATTAGAGAATATCCGCGTCCATAATCCAAAGACCTATTCCATTTTCCACATAACAGTATTAGCACAAATTCAAAAAGACAATCATAGTATACATAAACATAGGCTTGTTTCCTGCAAGAGAGAAGCGGTCAACAGTTTTCAATGATGCCGGCAAGACATCATGATGTTCCAAAAATATCAAATCCGTATCGCTGATCAGTATTCTTAATCCAAGTAATATTCGTTATAGAGTCGTCATCTAAAAAGAGATGCATTTTTATCAGTCACGGGGCTTTTATCAGGCCCGTTCATATGAGTACCATGAGGACCTGTAGCCATGGGTTCTACGGCCCTTAGCCCTGGTTAAGCGGAATTAGACAAAAGTTACGAAACGTAGCGCCATGGATCTTGCACGCTACGTTCGTACTTTGCTATCAGCATGCGATATGTATCGCCAAATTTGAGAAACTTTGAGTGGAGGCGCTTGGTGGAATAGCCCTGTTTTACAAGTTTCTGCAACAATGTTTTGTGACGTTGATTAAAATCATCACATTTAACACAGGATCTAGCAAATGCTACTAAGCGAGATATGTATACGC
>JAVTVY010035036.1:0-13808 GCA_036873755.1 Hanleya hanleyi | reverse complement strand
ACGAGAGCTCTGTGACGGATTTTAAAAACTCGCTTCTGTTTGGTGTACGTCGCTAAAGGTGACCGGAACTGACCTTTGACCCCGGCGCGCAAAGGTTTCCACCGCACCGCGGTGGAAACCTTTACAGTGCGCGCGCCGGGATCAAAGGTCAGTTCCGGTCACCTTTAGCGACGTACACCAAACAGAAGCGAGTATTTAAAATCCGTCACAGAGCTCTCGTCCAATCAGAAGCGAGTATTTTGACCCGGTGCATTATGGGACATATCCAAGATGGCGGTTCCAAAATGGCGGATCCAACATGGCGGCTCCAAAATGGCGGCGTATGAGAGCTTCTGGACATGGACCTGATAGAAGTCCGGAATGGTGGAACATTCGTAAACATTCGGGCACTTTTACATCCGGGGACTTTTACATCCGAAGAGACACGGAAGTGCCCGAACATGATATCAGCTAGCGTGCTATAAAAGGGAAGCGGTCTGGCCGTTTCATCAGACACTCTGTCAACCACCAAGATGTTCACTTGTACTACGTGCTCGAAATCATTCACTCGTCTGCACGACTTGCGCCGCCATGAGGCTACCAAGCACGAAGGAACCGCCCGGTATAACTGTACGATATGTACACTGTCGTTTCAGCGCCCGGATCATTTACAGCGCCACACACGTGCACGCCATGAAGTACCCAAGCGTCCATGCGAAGAATGTGGTCGGCTTTTCAAACTGACCAGTCAGTTGCTGCGACACCAACGCACACGACACCCTGTTCCGCAGCCACGTTTGCAGATAGAAGAGCCCGTAGGCATCAATATCGAAACAGGGGGAACTCCCACCCATCGCACGAGGGCCGATGATGATGTCGCCCTAATTCAACAGTCAAATTCCGACGACAAGACCTTGGGCCAGATTTTGTACGACGTGGAGGGCAAAGTACACTTCGTGGACGAAGCCATAAATGTTCCCAGCGATCTGTTACACGAAGACCATCCAGTGAGTGACATTTATCGGCGCCATTGGCCCATGATCCGGCACTGTTTCTACCGTCATCGCCCTATTCAAGATATCTACAATTTCCGACTGACCGACCTCGCCCGTCTACGTAGCTACGTAGAAGCCATCTTCAAAGATCAAACTACGGCCTTCAAATTGAATCTGGCGTTTGGTTATGTACTGCAGCATAAAGAGACAGTCCAAGTCCGATATTTTTACCCGAGTAGTAACATCCGGGTATTTGACCAACCGTTTACCATCATTAACCGAGTGTCGCTAGAGACGATGCTGGAGAAACTGGACACCGTGGATCCCTTGGAATGGGCCCAACAACAACGCCCCAACACCAAGTGGACAGTGGAGAGTGTGACCAATGTTACGTTTTTCGTTACCAAGCTGACCGACCACTCCCATCGGCTGAATGCGTCACTCATGCACTGATGAATACCATAACATGCCGTACATACTCTATATGTCTACATGTTGATCGTTGACGGTACGGAGGTGACCGAAGAGACACGGATGTTACCGAAGATGTCACGGCTCGGCCCTCGACTTGGGGATAGTTGAACTGAGTGTGCTAAAAATAGATCACCAGCTAGCGTGCTATAAAAGGGAAGCGGCCTGGACGTTTCATCAGACACTCTGTCAACCACCAAGATGTTCACTTGCACAACTTGCCAGAAGCTGTTTACTCGTCTAGATAATTTACGACGCCACGAGGCCTCCACCCACAACGATGCTCGGTATACTTGTACAACCTGCGCACGGTCATTCAATCGGGAGGATCATTTACTGTGCCACGAACGCTCATTCCACGAGGGCGCGACGGAACAATGTAACGGTTGTGGTCAACTCTTCAAACGACGCAGTCAGTTGCTGCGACACCAACGGTTGATTCATGCCCCGGTACCATGGCATGTGCGACAACTTCCTACTGAGGAGGAGCCGCGGAAGGTCAGACCTAGTGAAGATGAGCCCGGGGAGACGAATGCCACTGGTGATGCGATGAAGGAGAGCCCGTCTATACCCACAGTTCAGAGCCTGGATATCCAGCCGGACCCCACCGTTACGGTTTCGAGTCATACGCCTGACAACATCGAACATTTTCTAGACGAGCCCATAAATGTTCCTAGCGATCTCTTACAGGGCGCCCATCCAGTGAGTGACATCTATCGGCGCCATTGGTCCATGATACGGCACTGTTTCCACCGTCATCGCCCTATTCAAGATATCTACAATTTCCGACTGACCGACCTCGCCCGTCTACCTAGCTACGTGGAAGCCATCTTCAAAGATCAAACTACGGCCTTCAAATTGAATCTGGCGTTTGGTTATGTGCTGCAGCATAAGGAGACAGTCCAAGTCCGATACTTTTACCCGAGCAGTAACATCCAGGTATTTGACCAACCGTTTACCATCATTAACCGGGTGTCGCTAGAGACGATGCTGGAGAAACTGAACACCGTGGATCCCTTGGAATGGGCCCAACAACAACGCCCCAACACCAAGTGGAGAGTGGACAGTGTGACCAATGTTACGTTCTTCGTGACCAAGCTGACCGACCAACCCATCGGGTGAATGTATTCACCCAGGCACTGATAGATACTCAGAATGCACAAGCAACTATCTGAGGATATGTTGCCTCAACGGTATCCTGGGCTGCCAGATGATGATTACAATAAACGGTTCAAAGCGAACATGGCCGAAGATGGAACTTTCTGAAATGAAGACTTCTGATTGGACAAGAATACATCTAACGGACAGGAACGAATATGACAGATGCAAATGGTGGCCTCTGATTGGACAAGAGTCTTCTTGAATTGTAACACCAAGTGGATAGTGGAGATAATGACCAATGTTGCGTTCTTCGTGGTTAAACTGACCACCACCTCCATCGGATGAAAGTATTCACCCACGCACTGATAGATACTCAGAATGCGCAAACAACTATCTGAGGATATGTTGCCTCAACGGTATCCTGGCCTGCCCGACGATGATTAGAATAAACGGTTCAGATGGCACTTTCTGAAATGGAGACTTCTGATTGGACAAGAATACATCTAACGGACAGGAACGAATATGAAACATGCAAATGGTGGCCTCTGATTGGATAAGAATCTTCTTGAATTGTAAATATACCCAACGCGGCTTCCCCAGCGTGGGTATGATGTAACATTGGGGAGAATAAACTATATGAAAAAAACTTCTTGTTGTTGTTGTTCTCTCATGTGTCATCCTTGTTGTTGCTGTTGTTGTTCTCTCTCTGGTCTATATCATGGCGTTATGTTAGAGTGTTAAGGTGTAACGACGGGCGTTGACGGGCATCACCGCATTTCGAAGAATTAGTGACAATTCCATGGAATATCAGAGCTTCTGAGCTATTTCACCAGGGCGTTGAAGCATTAACAATGGTGTTGGTGGGCGTTGCTACAAGATGACACCTCACACGGTCCATTTGGACCGCGGATGGTCCATCTCTACACCAAATAACATCCTTCACTGCTAAAAAACTCCCACTTTCGCTACAACTTGTACTAATGACGTCACCAATGACGTCACAGATGCTATAAATATCCCTGAAATCAGGGTCTATACTCCGAGAGCTACAACATGATACCCCACACGACGCATTCGCAACGCGGATGGTCCATCTCTACACCAAATACCTTTCTGCACTGCCCCAAAAGGCTCACTTTCGCTAATACTCCTACTGATGACGTCATCGATGACGTCACAGATGCTTCGGACATGCCTCAATTGGGAATGTACACCCCGAGAGCTACAAAATGACACCTCAAACGACGCATTCGGACTAAGGATGGTGCATCTCTACACCAAACTCACCCTCACGCACCCACAAAATGTCCACTTTCGCTACTACTCGTACCGATGACGTCATTAATGACGTCACAGATGACGCGGACACCCATCAAATCGGAATGTACACCCCGAGAACTACAAGATGACACCTTCCAGGACGCATTCGAACCGTGAATAGCCCATCTCGACCCCAAATACCTTCCATGTACTGCCCGGAAATGGCCACTTTCGCTACTACTCGTACCGATGACGTCACAGATGACGCGAACATCCCTCAAATCGGAATGTACACCCCGATAACTACAAGATGACACCTTCCAGGACGCATTCGAACCGTGAATAGCCCATCTCGACCCCAAATACCTTCATGTACTGCCCGAAAATGGCCACTTTCGCTACTACTCGTACCGATGACGTCACCGATGACGTCACAGATGACGCGAACATCCTCAAATCGGAATGTACACCCCGAGAACTACAAGATGACAACTTCGAGGACGCATTCGAACCGTGAATAGCCCATCTCGATCCCAAATACCTTCATGTACTGCCCGAAAATGTCCACTTTCGCTACTACTCGTACCGATGACGTCACCGATGACGTCACAGATGACGCGAATATCCCTCAAATCGGAATGTACACCCCGAGAACTACAAGATGACACCTTCCAGGACGCATTCGAACCGTGAATAGCCCATCTCGATCCCAAATACCTTCATGTACTGCCCGAAAATGTCCACTTTCGCTACTACACGTACCGATGACGTCACCGATGACGTCACAGATGACGCGAACATCCTCAAATCGGAATGTACACCCCGAGAACTACAAGATGACACCTTCCAGGACGCATTCGAACCGTGAATAGCCCATCTCGATCCCAAATACCTTCATGTACTGCCTCCGAAAATGTCCACTTTCGCTACTACTGTACCGATGACGTCACCGATGACGTCACAGATGACGCGAACATCCCTCAAATCGGAATGTACACCCCGAGAACTACAAGATGACACCTTCCAGGACGCATTCGAACCGTGAATAGCCCATCTCGATCCCAAATACCTTCATGTACTGCCCGAAAATGGCCACTTTACTTACTACAACCAACTGCGCTCTGCGCAGATTGACGCGACTTGCATTCAAAAACACGCCATTCTGACTCTTACCCCACACAAGCTTCACTTGACACCCTCCACGACTCCATTCGACCCATAGCGGTCCATCTCGACCTCAAATAACTTCCTTCGCTGCCCCCAAATGGCCACTTTACTTACTACAACCAACTGCGCATGCGCAGATTAACGCGACATGCATTCAAAACCACACCATTCTGACTCTACCCCACACAAGCTTCACTTTCACACCTCACACGACCCATTCGAACCGTGATTGGCTCATCTCTAACCCAAACACACCCCTACATAGCACCCAAAATGCCTGTTTTCTATACTACGGCCAGATTGCGCATGCGCAGATCTATTGAACACGGACGAACCATTAGCCCAGTCGGATGCCGCTGCACGAGAGCTTCAAAATAAGACCTCACTCGACCCCACTGGACCACCAGGGACTCACCTAGACTCCAACATGTCCACCCTGTATGGCCCTATACACCCATAGCCATGCAGTATAGGCCTATGGGCCTACCCAGGCCTTGGTGACTTTTTTCAAAAATTTCACCGATTCGCTCCGCAACCGATTCGCTCCGCTCCGAGACGAGTAAAACGAGACCCCACAACCCTACCGCAAATGTATAGAAGTACGTTTCCCAGGGGGACAAACATTGATCCTATACCCTCAGTATGGGGCTATATGGGGTTCGGTGACTTTTTTCAAAAATTTCACCGATTCGCACGGGGACACTTCCTATCATGTTCTAAATGACGAGACGAGTAAAACGATACCCCACAACCCTACCGCAAATGTATAGAAGTACGTTTCCCAGAGGGACAAACATTGATGCTATACCCCAGTATGGGACTATATGGGGCTCGGTGACTTTTTTCAAAAATTTCACCGATTCGCACGGGGACACTTCCTATCATGTTCTAAATGACGAGACGAGTAAAACGAGACCCCACAACCCTACCTATAGAAGCACGTTTCCCAGATGGTCCTATACCTCCCATACCCCATATAGGCATTTTCCCGTAATTCTTAGATAAAGTCCGTATTCCGTATTTTTCAGGAAAATTTTTACATACACCCACCCTGGAACTAGGGGGAGATAACTCTATTGATAGACAAGCCCCGTTAAGCCCGTCGACCTATATACCCTCATACCCCATATAGGCATTTTCCCAGGTTTTTCGATAAAGTCCGTTTTCCGTTTTTTTTTTTTTTCAGGAAAAACTTTACATGCACCCACCCCATTGCCTGAATGCCTCTTCACCTAGGCTTCACTTTGATACCTCACTCGACCCCATTGGACCATTAGTAGCTCCCTAGCTCCAACACGGCTATTTGCATACCCTTGGGCCACCGCGCATGCGCAGAATGCCGCTATTTCAACCCACACCCAGTCCATTAGATGCCCCTTCATGAATGCTTCACATTGTTACCTCACTCGACCCCATCGGTCCACTAGGGGCTCCCCTAGCTCCAAAAAGGCTATTTTCATACCCTTCGACCACCGCGCATGCGCAGAAGGCCGATATGTCAACCCCACACACAACCCATTAGATGCCCCTTCATGAATGCTTCACATTGATACCTCACTCGACCCCATCGGTCCACTAGGGGCTCCCCTAGCTCCAAAAAGGCTATTTTCATACCCTTCGGCCACCGCGCATGCGCAGAAGGCCGCTATTTCAACCCCACACCCAGCCCATTAGATGCCCCTTCATGAATGCTTCACTTTGATACCTCACTCGACCCCATCGGTCCACTAGGGGCTCCCCTAGCTCCAAAAAAGGCTATTTTCATACCCTTCGGCCACCGCGCATGCGCAGAATGCCGATATTTCAACCCCACACCCAGTCCATCAGATGCCCCTTCACATAAGCTTCACTTTGATACCTTACTCGACCCCATTGGTCCATTAGGGGCTCCCCTAGCTCCAAAAAGGCTATTTTCATACCCTTCCGCCACCGCGCATGCGCAGAAGGCCGATATGTCAACCCCACACCCAGCCCATTAGATGCCCCTTCACCTAAGCTTCACTTTGATACCTCACTCGACCCCATCGGACCATTTTATCTAGGGACTACTTTTTCTCCGCGGAAGCTTTTTCCCGAGACCGAATCACCGCCAAAACCGCGGCCAAACCGCATCACCGCGGATGAATACATCCTGAATACATCTCCTGCAGCAATTGGAACTCTCCTGGATTGGAGGTAGCTTTTGGTCCTTCTGCCGGAACTATATTGCATTTGACCTCCTCCCGTTTCCTCCCTAATATGCGCACACACCCCCCAATACCCCCCCAATGTCCGAGTTGTCTCCCTTGCATCCATAGTGTAGAGATGGCGCCTCACCCTCAATTGTGACGTCATTTTTACATACGGGGGGAATTCGGTTCATCTTGCCGGTTGTATACTACTGAGATTACCGCCGTGACCGTGTTATGAACCCACCGATACATGTTTAATCGCTCTGAAAACAGAACCAGAAGAAATTAGCTAAATCTGCAGATAAACAGTGACCAAACAAAATGAAAACAAAAGACCAGATGATTCAGTTAAAGAGTTTATATAACTAACCAACTGGAAAATAGAATCATTTACAAAATTGGCACAATATGTCACAAACTTTAGGCTTACTACAATACCGCGTAGAATAGTGTGACAGGCAGCTTAATTGATCCTAAATGTTCGTACACAGTTCATTAAGAGATAACCGCCCGCTTCAGTCCGCTTTCTTCCTAGCGTTGTTGTATCACTCCTCTTAGTTCCTTTATCCTGTGTCGAGTCATGCTGTCCACTCCTTGTGAAATCCACGTGTGTGACACTCCACGAAGCAGTCCAACTCCAGCGCCGATCGACGTCCAAGTTCAATTTCTGAAATTTCACAATCCCATGCCAAAAATATAATACACGCTCAGTGCTGACTGAGATCATTGTAAAATGTAAACATGTTGACAAATTACTGCTGCAATGCCACACTAAAAAATCAACTACTGTATCTACAACAACGAATCACAATTGAGAAAACAAAGGAAACCCAAAGTACGGAATCATAACACCGTTACTTTCTAACGTTAAGACATTATTTTAACAGGCTTCCAAAATTCGAAAAAAGAATATTATAATATAAAAATTCATAATCCCTCTAATGGTGCTCTATGATTCTGTCAGAGGCAGTTCACTCGAGCGAGCCTGTGCTCGAATGCTGCCGATGAAAAGATGTGTCGCTTCCGGGTCGTTCATCTACGATACACTATACCTGGATGCTGCTCGATGGATTGGGTTTTAAGTGTGTGTGTACCTACTAACCGTATATATGCAAGGGCGTCGGAAGCGGTACGGCAGGTACGGCCATGGCCGTACCACTTGTGCGCAAAAAAAATGAAGAAAGAAACAAAAAACGAAGACAGATAGAAGAAAACACAAAATCAAAAACAAACTAGAACTGCAAGCAGTTTTGATATAGCTTCCAAGTTGAATAAGACTGATCGGTCCAGAGCGCAGCCCTCTTGGAACAATTTCGATCGTGCATGGAAAGTGTTGTATTTATCAACGAAACAAGAAATTAATTTTCTTCATACGAATTCCGTTGATCGCTTGCCTACACGCTAGGTTGTTTCTGGCTACATGCTACATTTACATGTCCGGACCCGACCTTGTATTTCAAGCAATATAGGTATAACGAGCTATGGTTAAAACAGGAGCTCAACAGCGCGTTATAGGCCGACTCTTTTCATGTTGTATCACCTGAACACACGAGGTAGTACCACCCTCTCAGACTCTCCTTAGTCCAGTCAATATGTGAAAAAGTTGTGCCTTTTTTCATAAAAGCATAAAGTTTGGCATAGAGGTACATCGTGGCCTGGGGAGCATTTTTGGATATGGAGCCACCGCAAACTTATTTCCCATGTAGGTCACAGTGGCCATTTTTCAAAATGGCCGCCAGAAGCCCATATTATCATCCAAAATCCTGCGCTGGTTTATCTGTTTGGCATTATTTTTGTTGGCCATTTGTCAGAATATTGAGAGAAAATCCCATATAAATGACCATAAAAGTCATATGGTCACAACGGCCATCTCGGATTTCAAGATGGCCGCCATCTCGATTTCAATCAATAATTCATTAACCGCACAATATATATATATATATACATCATTTTGGTTGATACACTGTTGCTTCAGGGGTATAGCACGACGAACATTTCACAATAGCTATGGTGTATTATTGGTCACCTTGGATTTCCAAGATGGCCGCCATATGAGCCTTATTTTAGTTCATAACTATACATCTATTTCAATGATCTCCCGGGAGGAAATTATCGACCATCTCAGGTCTTGAATTGGCGACGTATCGCGGGAAAACATTTTTTTTTCAAAATCTTATTAGCCAACGAAGTTATAATCTTGATTTGGAAATAAAATTTTCTATAAACTCATCTTAGCATACACTACCCGATTGTACCAGATTATGCTCATAACATCGACATTTCCGATCCACACAAGCACGAAATTATAATTATGCCATAGGAGGATCCATACGTACTCAATAGTCTTCAAGATTCTTCAAGTGTATGTAAGTGCACGTTCTCATCAGAGATGGGCGTCAATTATCTTTATGATAATAGATAATATTGTGAATACATAATATACACTCTCTCCTCTTGTTACAATATTACAATCTGCATATAGCATTTCATCCTGGTGGTACGGTTATATACCTCCACATATATCTTAGAATCTGAGAAATAGAAACGCACGGCCTGATAGTACTAACTGTATTACAAAAAAGACAAACTACACTCCTCATGTGACCTTCCGTCCCCTAGAATGAAAGAGACACAGGTTACATACGATGGAATGATCAAATGCTAATGTGAACTCACATCATCTGACAAAACAGAAATCAGAGGACATACAACGGAATGGTCGATGTTTCGAAGCGTATATCCGTAAAGTTTATATAACACAATAATGCAACGACGTTACGGTAGTCCGAATCCAGGAAGTTTACAGTTACATGTTTTTCGATTTTGAATTATCGTCACTGATGAGGTCATCAAAGCGGGGGAAATATTTAATGATGCTGACAAGACAACACGATTTTCATGTGATTCAATTTGCAAAACCCACAAGGTGCTTACACAACCCCTTGAGCTCCGGATTAGTTACAATACGAAACGTAATGCAAGTGACTTGCTTGGTATAGCATTTTAAAAGATGAATGGTATTAATAACCAAACCCTAGAAACCTTGAGTCAAGCTGGTAACGCATAAGAACTTAACTAGTTTCCGTAGTAATGGTGCGACGTGATTGAGCTCGTCCCATAAGCACAGTATCTTGTACCAAGCCCCAGTTCACAGTTTACTTCACTACTATTAAATCAATATATACATCTAGGTATAGATGTACAGACATAGTTATTAGCTATCTATACAGGAAATTACGTATACTTAATAGGCTTATAGACATATTTCGCTCAAAACATATACGTCCACCCTGATGAGAAATTGCATGGGCATAATCTGAAATATGCAAAACATGATGTTTTTTTAAGCAATGGCCTCTTGAGAGAAATTTTCAAGTTGAAGAGCGTATGTTTTTATGTGGTGAACGTAGCTAACAAAGTTGTAAGTGAAAAATATTAAACGACCAGATTGCTGCATTGATTTTGTGGCCCTATACACCATTCACCCATCCTCAAATTGAAACCACTAAGTTGAAACCACTTGTGGGGTATTTCTATAACGACATCCCCTTATTCGCATAGTAACTAGAATAGGATTTATATGGACAAGAGCCTGCTGTAGTCAAAACGATACGAGCGCCAGCTGATTCCGTCCGCTATTGTCAATGGAAACAAACCATGCCGTGTTCACAAAAAAATGAAATGCGCTGGAGGTAGAGCTTATCTTAGCATTCAAGATTTTTCAATCCTATCTGTCCACATTTAATAGCATTCTCCAGAAACTCGGGAAGATAAGAGTGGATATATAATCTCTCTCTCTCTATCTCTTTAGCTTTTCATTTCAGGTTTATACAGCTCGTTTGTTTGATTCAAAATGCCAGCGGTACTTTCATAACATTTGGCGCCCATGACGACCCACAAAAATGCATACTTATTGAGGTTGAAATGACCGTAGAAGAGAGCATAAATGGAACACGAATATTTTTTCTGGATTTCCACTTTTCGAATAAGAACATCTATTGCCCCAACGTTTCGCTGAGTTTGTCCCACGTTTTTTTTAATGGATCCAGTTAGACACGCTATAAGCATATTCAACCCAACCTCCTGATAAAAAAAATTTAGATTCTAGTGCAAATATAAAAAAGCCTTTTTCGATAATGTATTTCTTTCAACGTAATTCTTCGTTTTGATTACATGAAAGCGTACTTTACTAATTTACATGACCTCATGTAATAAAGCTCTATCATATAGAACCGTACAAATCCAAGAATTTATAAGTCGCTCGAGACTAGACTATGTCAGCTGAGCCACCAAGGTAAATCTGCTCGCATTTAACTATCTAACTGTAGAAATGTTTAGTTCTCTTGTTTAAAAGTGGCGATAATACTCCGAGCAAGATAAAGAAACGGTCATAAACAGCCATGCCTCATGGCAGCCTTCTTGAAAATTGGTTGTTACGGCCTACATTAACCTGGTACGAAATGAATCCATATCTCATTGCTCTCCCAACGCCGTGTCTAATTCCGTGTGAGCTTTGGTGCTTTAGGAGAAAAGTCCGTCGAAAAATTTGACTATATTTGCCTAATTTGCTAATTATCTTTATCAATAATAATATTTTCATTCCTTGATTAATTAAATATTACTGTCTTATAATACTGTGGCAACTATTCTGTTATTCTTGTACAGTTATCCTGCTTTCAAACATCAAATACAACGCAGTAGTGTTGAAAAATACCTCAAAAATGGATGTGCCTAAGTGACTCAACATGAAAATCTGGCGGTCATTTTGGAAAATCTTGTGAACAATATCTGGTTGGCTATTTTTACATATTATTTTAAATATACTGTCTCATAATAATTTAGCACTGCAGAACCATTTTGCTTTCGAAAATCAAAGAACTAACAAATACAAAGCTACGTGTGCCCAAGGTGTCCGTATTAAAAATCGGTGGCCATTTTGGAAAATGATGACAGCCATTTCGGAAATCCGAGATGATCGTTATTACACCATATCTACTGTGAAATAATCGTAGTGCTGAAACAATAAAATATTGGTATACCGACAGAAATTATATCGATATATTGTGTGGCTATTGAAATATTGAATGAAATAGGCTTCAGATGGCGTCCATCTTGAAATTCAAGATGGTCGACTCGGTCAAATGGCCATTCTCATTTGTCTGTCTTTGATATCGTACTTTCCATCAATATTCTGACAAATGACCCAAAGAAAAAGTCCCAAACAGAAAAATAGTGCAGGATTGCTAATGCTATATGGGCTCCTGGCGGCCATTTTGGAAAATGGCCGCTGTGACCTACATAGGAAAAATTCGCAGTAGCTCCATATCCAGAAATGCTCTCTACGCCTCGATGTACACCTGTGCCAAATTTCATGCTTTTATGAAACAAGGCACAATCCGATGAAAAATCTGCACATATTGACTGGACTACCTGCTCGCTTTGCGAATTGGCCCTTCGCGAGTTGGTCCTTCGCTCTCTCGCAGGCCCAGCGGAGTGTTGGGAATGGAAAGGGGGCGAAGGGCCTGGGGTGGGCTCTAGCTCCCCCCCCCCCATAATTCTGCCGCAAATAACCGAAGTAATTCCCTGCAAATAACTGTAATGACGGACGGGGTAGAGGTGTTTTTTCACATTTTTTTCTTTTTGCGTCCCTTGTCCATGAAATAACTTACTGTTAGCATGGCCCGTTATAAAAACTACGAGCGCCAGTTTTATTATTGCAGAAGTATAGCTAGCTAAATGATGAATGTAGATGGCGTTACTTCTGCAATGAATTTATCAACACCCCATTGCCCATAAGAATTATATTGGTTACGTCTACACATTGTATCTAAGTTACGGTACTTTACACATAATTTATTGTAATTCAGCTTCACAGAAAACCACCATCGATTGCGTTTTCATGGTAAAAGAATTAGGAAAGAACTAAACTACACTTCATTGCAGAGTGATTTTATTCGCCAGAAATCGATCAGAACGCATCTCCGGTGATCTAGACCCCAGGAGCTTCCGGGGCCTAGGCGGCCCCTGGACCCTCGCCTAAAGTCTTCTGATAGTGGCCGTACCACTTTCAATTTGCTTCCGACGCCCCTGATATGGGTTACCACTAACTATTGTCTCATATCAGGTATATGCTACTGTGTTAACCTTATCAACAAGGACTCAATTGGAGCTTTAAATCTTTTTTATTTGTTTTAATTCTTCGCTTCTATATATAAACCACAGGCCCTCAAAACAAGAGGGGGTGGGGGGGGTGTGGACGGTGATATTTCGGTGAAGTGTCGAAATATGGGGTCTCTATATATAACCCCATGCTTTATGGGGTTATATATAGAGACCCCATATTTCGACACTTCACCGTAATACCACCCCCCCCATCCCGCCCCCCAAAAAACCTCTTGTTTTGATGGCCTGTGATATAAACCAATTTCACATATAAGCCCGAGCAATAAATTTGGTTTATATCTATCATTAAAAAAACGAAAGGGCATTGAACATATTTTAGGTAGATTCCTCTCTCCTCTTCTTAACAAGGCAATGGAAAATAAGTTTAGTAAAACCGCCGGCCATTTTCGTTCCTCAGTTGGATGACATAACGGGGGTATGCAGTTAGATTCCCCATAACACTGTAACAACACGATGTTAAGAAGTTAAGAGAAACAGATCG